>PNEQ01009537.1:0-64574 GCA_003012365.1 Medauroidea extradentata
GGCCAGAAAGATTCTGCGGTATTATTTCTTTGGGTCCACCATTGCGAGTGACTAGTAACCTTTCCATATACAGAGAACTTATGTAGACGTATTTCTTTTCTTTTGTGTAAATAGTAGTTACTTGTTCTGTTTGACATTTATTGTGGTAAATCATTGTAGACATAGGTTATTTTTGTATGTACAGTTGTAAATAAACTAGATTAGCTTTATTTTCTTTATTTTATAAAAGACCTCCATCCCAAAACGTACTTAGCCCGCAAGCTTGTAACAATATGTTTGACTTGTTACGATTTTGACGCGCAATGCAAGGTAATGTAATTAGCTGAAGTCCTTATTGCCATATGTGCAATTTTCAAATATATTAAAAAAAACAACTAAAGGATTTATCATTGCTGGCCAGTAAGGTTTTTCTAAATATAGTTATTTTCTTAAGTGGTAAAATATTTGTTAGTTCTATGACGTGTAAACCAAACTTTCATATTCTTGATTAGGTCGCTGTGATTCTTCCGTAGATGCTACAGCAATTAAGAGTCTGTTATCTTTTAGGTTGTGGTGTCTGCGGTTTGGCCTCCTTTTTTTACGCAAGGTTGTCAGTTGTTCAGAGACTTCAAGAGTGTGTCAACCAATTGACTGTCACGTTGCAAACGGAACGAAGACGTACACGTCTCTTAAGTTCTAGGCTGTCACAAACAAATATGCAAGTCTTCTAGCTCTCTTCCTGTTGCACCACGAAGATCTTTAAGAGACTTTAACGTTTCTTAGCTAGTGACACATTCGTCGAAAAAATATGCTATGACTAGTTCTATTCCAGAACTGTTTATGTGGTAGCCAATATCGTAATTATTTTATTGTATATGTCGTTCTATATAATCGCTAACGTCATTATTTGAATTACGACGTGTTTCGTTACATGTACGCTTCACTAGTAAGTATTCTTTCAATATCTAATCTTCTTTTTTGTGGCTTTGTGACGGCTCCAGAGTTTAATAAGATACAATAAACATTCAAGTATTACGTGTATCAGAAGAAAATCTAAGTCACACTTTCATCAGTTTAACATTTTAATTCTAAAACTTTAAGAAACAAACCATCGTCAACAACAGCAATCCATAATCGCAGCATACCAGACACAGTTGGACAATTTTGCTTTTCTAAACCTAAATAAAATTTGCATACAAAAGATACTAGGTGAAAGGTAACATCTCATAAAAGTTACGTACTTCTGAAAGTAGTAACTGAGAAACAAAATTTATGAAAGAAAAGCAAAAATGTTAAAATTATGCCTGCCATAAGCAACTTTATACATGTCACGATGTACCTCTCTAAGTCTAATCAGAGTATTTGAACGCTGGTATCGCTAATGGATGCAAACTGACCAATTACAGAGCTTTCCTGAATTTTATGTTAATTAAAGTCGATAATCTAAAACGCGAATTTGGTATATTTTCACTTTAAAATTAAGTTAAATGACTTCTGTCACTTCCAAGCCTATTCAAAACTAATTTTACTTCAGTTTCGTATTTTTCTGGTTCACATGCGGTAGCAGCGAAACCAGCGGCAGAAATTTTCCCTCTGCCAAACTCTCCCACGAGAAAAGATATTTTCTTTCTAACCTGTACTCTCCGTTCACTCTAAGTTGAGTTTTAGGATAAACAAAGTAAATTATAAACAAACATATTCATTGGCTGCCGACCGCCGTGCACTGTGATCTTGCATAAGAAATAGTTCTTTGTTATCTGTCGTGTACATATAAATTTACTACTCCATCACTTAATAAGAGAGTTTTATTAACAAATATCTAAAATATACAGACGATGCAAACACAATCTACGACTCTATATGTTTATTACTATAATTATGGTTAGCGGACGACACGTCCGTACAGTTGATTTCACGAGTAATTTAACGACTGGCGTACTGTTAAACGTACGAGTTTCTTGGTACACTTGCCAGTAGTTAGAGATGTACGATACTCTGAAAATACCAAAAGTTTAGTTCAGTAATAATAACCACGGTAAAAATAAGTCAGAAATATCACAATCAGATGTGTTTTATTTTTTTAAAAGTATTTTTGGACATTAACGCGTCAATGTTGTGGCTACCGCGAATGGTTTCTCCGCGTATCCATTTTCCGTTCCAGTTCGTCCGAACCAAAATTCCTTGATCAATTCGTTCCGTTCCCGCGTCTGCCTATGTTTATATCGCATGCGGGTTAGGTTATGTGACGCTGGACGTTAACAGTGAAAATGTGTTGCATGGTTTTCGAAACGTGGATATGTCTTCATTACTAAACAAACTGCGGTAATGTTTATTAGGCAAGAATAAAAATCTCGCATAACATTCTTTACAATAAAAAAATAACGAATATGTGTCGTGAATTATCGACAGAGTGTTTGGTGATTTATAAAATGTAATGTTTCCAAAACGAAGTACAAAATTATCCAGGAGGGCTTTAACGTAAGTTCAATCACATTTTGTTGACAACTTTTATCTGCATGTAGTACAAAATTTTCGTTACGGTAGTACCAGAATATTTGAATACGATCGTTAGTCATGGCTTGATAATTACAATTAAATTTGAAATATACTGTAATTGCACACGATGTCAATATTTTTATCAAGTTTTTATGTAATTTTTGTTTCCGTATGTCGATAACACGTACGAAATTTTCACGCAGTATTGTTTTAATATATAGGACGTTGTTGTTTCCTATGATGCCGACTGTGCACAGTTTTGTCGGTTGGAAATAGTACGTCGGCGCGCTGCACAAATTGAGCCAATTAGAAGCTAGCGAAGTGCAATAATATTACGTTATTTGTTTACTTCAGGACTCAACTTAGAGTGAACGGAGAATAGTAGAATTAACCTAAGTGGGAGCTTAACATCGAGGTTTTCAGCGCGGGTGAGGGGTGACGTAATGTGAGTATGGAGCGGCGCTGGAATGAAGGGCGGGGGAAACGGGAGATACTTGTGAGAAAACCCGCCGACCCGCGGCATCGTCCACATGCGAAAATCCGGGGACCGACCACGCCGGAATATTAACTCGGATCGCCTTGGTGAGAGGCGAATGTTCTAACCATTCGGCCACTGCGGCCCCGATACCACCGCAGTGGCCGAGGGGTCAGACCTCTCGCCTCCCACCAAGGCGGCTTCGATTCCCGGCAAGGTCGGTCCCCGGATTTTCGCATGTGGGAATCGTGCCGGACGATGCCGTTGTTCGGCGGGTTTTCTCGTGTATATCCCGTTTCCCCCGCCCTTCATTTCGGCTCTGCTCCACACGCACATCACTTCACCCCCACCAGCGCTAAAGACCTCGATGTTAAGCGCTGATCAAAATCTTTTCACTCACTTATATAACAAACCATGAGAAAGCTGAAACAAAAGCTAGGAGCCTGTGTTATTACAGGCACAGACTAGACAGTGAGACAGAAGTGAAATGACGTGGCATCTCTGTTGATACGAGGAACTTCGCCGCTCATTGGCTGCCCGAGGTTGTTGTATATATCAACCCCGTATCTGACTCCTGCATGATACGCCAAGTTTCCTATTGACCCTGTATTCGTATTCTCAATGTTTTGTCTAACTGGTGTGTTCAGAATATGTGTAAAAACCTCGTTCCAGAAACAGTTTAACGGTAAAAGTCGAAGGAGCCAGATGGAGTCAACAGATAAATAAAAAAAATTATTTAATTACCGTTCAGTACTGCTTGAGTGCCAAGGTCAAGTTAGAAAACTGGACGCTTATTACGTGCATGATTAAACTGTTCTTTTTTCCTTCTATTATGAAATAGAGAAGGGAAATACCGTCTTTATTTCCATTGTCTTCGCGCCTGGATACAGAAATGCTAAACCTCTTGTCCTCTTTAGAGACGATAATGAAAGCTCTAGAGAGAAGAGCGGGCGTTCAGGAAGAGGACTGGGTCCTCAAAGGGAGTCTTAATTACTTTGTTCGCGCGATGTGGAGGGTCACTGGCTGGTATTGCTGCAGTCAGTCCGTGGTGACGTTGTCCTTGGTTTGATTCCTGCCTGAGACTAGCAGCTAATATCCTACACTTCCTGGGTTTCAACGCCTTTCAAACAAGATTTTGTCAGAACCGTTACTTAAATGTTTTCCTATGTGTAGCCTATATTTGCCATACATATAAACCAATCCAGATGAAAGGAAGATGATATAGGCGGTTCGGCATAAAGTGTGCACTCAATAAAGCCCTGCTAAAGTTCTATTTTCAGCCAATTCGTATCTTTCCGCATGTAACGGCTAATGACGGGACATATCTAACCTCTTTGGACACGTCACTTTATGTTCGTGCGCGTAAGATTAATGGTGCAATCAGTATGAATCGATACTGTTGAGTAAATAAAATTATGTCGATTTCAGTTCAGTTTGTTTCTGTATTGTTGAATGTAAATAGGAAAACACATGGAACTATATTGCGTAATTTCGCTGCCAACCATACAAACAGTAAGACAACTATAGTTAATGTTGAATTATATGCAGTAACGACTAGTGATATTTTTCTAAGGTTAAATTTTTAGTGCTCACTTTATCCCGAATGACCTACACTTGACATATTAAGGCGTCTAAAGGTGCTCTTATTCCATAGTTCGTCCCTCATACGTAAAGGGGTTTACACAGTTAAAACTTAAGCATTAAGACCTAAGCAGTAGGCCTAGGATTTTTCCCATCACATTGTTTTGAACCGAAGCATATGCAACTGAGTTTATAAGTTCGGCAATGAAAATAGTAAGTTTAACAAACCACTCGATAACCACAATTGTCCTTTGACCAATAAAATACATTCAAGTTGGAATATTTTTACAGAAAAGAAATGTAATTTATGAACGCTAAAAGAACTTCGTTTACATGCCTCGCGTTGATTATGTCCGAATTATTTTACTAAATGTTTTCAATCATAACCTTCAATATATACAATATAGCCTAAAATACAAGAGTGACAGTATGTTTCTATTGTTTGAACTTAGGCAGTAACTTCGGGATTGTGTATGCTCAGTTTTTGCGACAGTACTGCTAACTTCTCAAGTATACTTGTTACTTCTAATGTTTTTCATTGTGTAAACCCATTAAGTTTATCATCCGATCGCCTGAATTTTAACAGAGCGATTTACAACTGCATCTCGTATGCACGTGTTTGGATGAATGCTGCCAACCGACGCAACATTAAAATGTATGTCTGAAGGAAATTTTTCCAGAAAATTGTGAAGTTACTGGTAGCTAGTTTATCGCGGGAAACGTTGATTGATTTCTGGAAACCAGGTTAACGTGCTAATGGCGGACTCTTCTTTTGATATTGGTGTGTAGTTTTATGCCTGGTTTAATGTTGGACGTTTGTTGTTTACATGTAAACAAATAAACCGTGTGCATAACTGTCATACAATTATATAAGTTGCAGGGTTATACAGGCTGGCCAAGAATAAGTGTTACAAATGATAGGGATGGTAGACTGCATGTTTGGAACATACTTGATTAAGGAACCCATGTCCGGAAACGCCTCTTTATACCTGAAAATAACACTAAAATGAACAGGGGTAGTTAGGCAACCTGGTGACAAGCAAGTGAAAACATCACGTGGTCATCATGTTGTATATCTTACGTACTACCCGCAAGGATGAACTGATGGCCGGGATACATGCCGCGTTTCAGAATCTTCGGAAACACAGCAGCTGTCTCCGGCTATGTGTGACGCAACATATCACTGCGCTGCACTGCATGTATCGAGTGTGACAGAGGACATTTTGAGCAGCACATGTAAAGGGTACAGATTACTGAATAAACCTGAGTTGTAATACAGATACACGTGTGTCGTTATTGACATCCGATGACACAGTCCCCGCCAGGTTGCCTACCTACCCATGTTCATTTGTTGCGCTATTTTCAGGTATAAGGATGTATTTCCGGACATGGGTTCCTTAATCAAATATGTTCCAAACATGCACATCTACCGTCCCTATAAATTTGTAGCACTTATTCTTGGCCACTCTGTATAGTGTTTTGGAGGATAAACTGGCACGAAAGATCTTAGATATTTCCTTTATCTCTAGTTATTGGCAATTTCGCGTAAATAAAAATCAATTTTATGTAATTACACATAAGATAAATAATATATCCAAATTAAAAATACTAATTTATTTAAAAAAATATTTTTTCTTCGCGGTGTTAGTGCACGTGACACTGCTTGAAATACTAGCTGATGAGAAGTCTGAGTATATAGTTTCTCCTTTTTTTTAATGTGCTAAAGTTATCATCGAGAATGAAACAGAAGAGAATATTGGTGTACCTCAAAGACAACGTCATCTATTTTTGTTATGTTAATATAATTAATTCAATGTATTTTGTGGTAGCAATGCAATTATTTCAAACCAAACATATATACCTAACTATTGAATTGTATTACTCTGATGTTTTTTTACAAGCAAGAAAAATCTTAAGATTGCCGTCTGTCTAAGTAGCCGAGCAGAGGGAGGAGCTTTCGCGGTTTCAAGTTATTTCGTAAACTTCACAGAGTGCGTAAGTGATAGCTACTTAGGAACCACATTAAAAGTACGTTATACATCACTGCAAAATAATTTCAAATTTAACACTCTTTGTTCAGCAGGTTTAAGAAAGTATGTATAGTGATATTGTTCCTCATACCACATCAATGGTAGTGTTCCTTTGTATTTTTATGAAACGGTCGAATTTATATGATCTTTGAAAGAACTATGCAATGGGAGTGCATGACTGGATTCAGTTTCTTGGACATACTCCATTGCAAAATGAATGACTTTCAAAGAAAACTAAACAAATCATAGAAAACCATAAATAAGCAGAGTACGATTTAGTCAACGGGATACATACACAACGTGAAATTCCGAAATGGAATCGGGTCAAATAAAACAAGGAACAAACAGATAATAAACGAAAATAATAAAAAAATAAAAATATCAAAAACCAAGTTAACATGTGACACAACAATGAGACGAAACAAAAACACAGTAGATATCAGACACGAACAGAAAAATAACAAAACGACACAACGATGAGACGAAACAAAACACAGCAGTTTTCCAGACAGACAGTGTAACGACGTTTCGGGAACTGGAATCTGTTCCCGTCGTCAGGTAGGTACACAGGGTTCAGGAACACGAGTGCACAATCGCACCCATGTTCCTGAACCGTGTGTGTCTACCTGATGGCGGGAACAGATTCCAGTTCCATAAACGTCGTTACACTGTCTGTCTGGAAAACTGCTGTGTTTGTTTCGTATTATTGTTGTCTCGTTATTTTTTTTTCTTTTTATGTCTGAGGACTGTTGTGTTTTGTTTCGCCTCATCGTTGTGTTGAATGTTAACTAGTTTTTTTTTTATTTTTAGTTTTTTATTATTTTCATTCATTATCTGTTTGTTCCTTGTTTTATTTGGCCCAATTCCATTTTGGAATTTCATGTTGTGTTTCTATCCTGTTGACTAAACATTCTCAGCTTATTTGTGGTTTTCTATTATTTGTTTAGCTTTCTTTGACAGTCATTCGTTTCGCAATGGAGTATGTCCAAGCAACTAAATCCAGTCAAGTATATACTGACGTTGCCAGACTTGTATAGTACTAATACTGAGCATTGTCTCTGTTTACAAGCTGAATCACTGTAAGTGCAACATATCGCGTATAGGTTAAAAACTTCCAATTTTTTTTGCTGTGTATGTTTATACCTATTTAAACTCTTGCAGTTCTCTCTTAAGTTGCACTAAATACCTCGATGTTAAGTGCTGACCAAAATCTCTTCATTTCACTTTACACCTCTCAAGTTAATTTTCACTCTCCTAAAAATGGCGAAAATGGGTGTTTTTGTGATCCTGTATAGTTAAGAATTTTGACGCAGAGTCGGTAAGGCATAGTCTTGTACAATACAACTTTATAATAAATGATAGGATGTCCAATGAATGTCTCATAGAAGCGAATTGTCGGCGAGAAGACTGCACGCCATTTTAGTGACATGCGCCTTGAGACTAGGTTGTTGCATAATATGCGTACAGTGTCGTCCTTGCAGCTCCGCACTTCTAGGCTTCGAACGTGCTAAATACAGCCACCCAGGTTGCCGCCTTAAGAGGGCATGGTACATAATTTAACACTAAAAGCATTAATCTATAACTGTAGGTTTCTTGAAGCCAAATTATTGCGAAAATTAAACAATAGCAATCCTAGACAATAGTTCTAGCTAACGTTTAAACAAAACTGTTTCCAGTGTTACGAACATCTGAGGCACAATCACTGACGCCGGAATCTCGTGCATTTAACTGCGGCGCAAGAGATCACGCGAAACGAATTACTAATTCTGGGTAAATATTTACTCATAAAGTTGGCAAATACTATTATCTAGGATTGTCATTGAGTATTTTATCCATATTGGCTTCGAAAAAAGTTTATAAATCAATTTATGTCTCAGCGTTTATTTATCTACCACGCACTCTTAAGGAATGAGAGTAATATCTGTGGAAACATGGACACTAAATATAATGTGGAAACATGATATCAACTCGCTAGAAATATTTGTCGTGTTTCCTTTATTGATCTTCGAACTATTCATAAAAACGTCGGAATTCTTTAGTAAAGTAGCGGACACCAAGCCCGACGTAAATATTTGAGTGTGGGCTGTGCCTTGCAGTAAGTCACGTAGAGTGTTACAACAGTCGCCATTCGGCGTTCCACTCACACAAAAGGCCTTGAAGCTACGAACAAGCAGAGAATTCGTCTTGCCACAAGTATCATTACCATAGCCTTCTTTTATACCCTTACATTTCCAATCATTCTTGTTCAACCATTTTTTTTTTTTTACAGTTTCCATTATTTCCTCATAACACCTTTTTAAATAGTTATGTAGTATTATTTTTAAAGAAAATTTTCTCTGCTGAGAAAGAGAAAAATGCTGTCATATTATTTATGTCGAAATATAGGCTATGTATACATGATTTATATATGTATATATAGGTACACACACATATACATGCATACATATATACATATACATATCGCACTGTCAAAGTTTTACAGCTACAAGTCAGAATTTGCTATTTGCAAGGACAGCAATATAAGATTAGACATCCATTTTAAAAGATATAGCATATATTCATATTTTGATTATAGATGGCCTAAATTAAAATAAATTACATCTCTCACGAGAATAAGCTTTAACAATACCAGGGCCATTTTGGAACTTGTTGTCATGTTATTGCACAACGAAGGAAAGTTTAACACTTGAATACATCAATTCATTATTATCTCTATAAATGTACAAATGAACACTGACTGACTGACTGACTGATTGACTGACTGACTGACATATCAAACTGCAGCCCAAACCTTTCGACCTAGAATCGTGAAAATTTTTGGAGGGGTTCCCCTCAGGTTCTAAGCGAACACTACAAAGGGATTTTTCGAAATTCAACCTCTAAGGGGGTGAAAAGGGGTGAAATGTGTTTCTGAAGAAACGTTGATAGAGATCGAACCCGACGGCCTATCACCGTGGATTTTACTTTAGTACAACACACATAAAAATGCATACAAGCCAATTTAAGGATTTCTCGAAATTCAACATTTAAGGGGGCGAAAACACCATTTATGTGTTTTTGATTAACTATCAATATATATAGAATTCTTCGGGATAGAGAGTTAGTATTCACTTCAAAATATTGCTTACGTAAATTTAAAAAAAAATTGGTTTAGGATTTTTTGAAATTCGACCTCCAAGCAGTAAGAAGGGTCAAAATGTGTGTTTTTTTTTTTATCGTCTATAGCACTGAAACACAATTTACTATCGTAGTGATTTTTACTTCAAATGGTTACGTATACAAATGTATATAACATCGATTCTAAATTCCTTAATTAAGGGGGTGGCAACAGGTGAAATGTGTTTTAGATTATTCCTCCATATCTATCGAACCAATCGAGATATCGAAGTGCTCATTGCTTTAGATTGATGCTGTTGTAAATATCTTAAATAACATTAAAATATATTTTCCGAATTCGGCCCCTAAGAGGTTAAAAAAAGGTTAACATGTGTTTTCGATTCACAATCGATGTATATCGATTCCATAGCGACGTGATTTTTGTTTAAGATTGATGCTTACTCAAATACCTGAAAAGTGATTTCAGGAATTTTCGGAACTCCCCACCTAAGGAGGTGAAAAGGGGTGAAAAGTGGGGGAAAATATTTTTTTTCAATTAATCGTCGATATATCTTGATACCAGCGGGATATTGCAGTGTTTTTCACGTCCACGAGACACCAATAAAGTATTCTAAAACGTGATTCAGGAGTTTATCGAAATTCACTCTCTTAGAAGGTAAAAAGACCTTGAATGTGTTTTAGATAAATCCTCGATATCTGTCGAACTTGTCGAGATATACAGTTAATTTTTGCTTCAGGATGATGATTACAGAAATTATCGCAAAATGGTTTTAAGATTTTCGAAATTCGAACTCTCACTACTGTACAGAAGTTATATGATTTTTTGGTAATGCTATACTGTATTTTAATTCGACAAAACGGGCCACCGTCGTGATTTGCACTTCAGTTGGATACTTATACAAATGTCTAAGATGTTAAATTTGAAATATTTCGAAATACGATATCCAAAAGGGTGAAAAAGCACATTTGTTTTCCATCAACCCATGATATCTAGCTAACCAGTAGATATATTGAGGTGTTGTTCGCGTCAGAGTGACGCGTTCGTATGTATTTAAAAATTTATTTGTAAGTTTTTTTTATTTTAAAACATACCTTGATAATTAAGAATTAAACTAGGTTTATAAATTTCAAAGCAGACGATCCGAAAAGCAAGTACGACGAGCGAGAAATAAATCATACAGAATTTTCGCTCTGCAGCAACCTATCGAAACGTGGTGTTGTACAACCTGTATGAGCCCAGGACATGAACATTTTAATTTTTAAATTATGTTCATTTTCATGAATTATTTCAACGTTACGTGACGCAGTTGTTTGTAGTTCTGGGCTCGAATTCCGGTAAAAGCTGCGTACGAACGTTCAATTCTCACACACAAAAACTGCAGGGCAGATCGAATTAGCGCCATTTTCATGTAGTCGTTTACTCAAATGATCTTAAAAAAAGATACTTCCAGTGATAGGTATGCTGAGCGTTTTCACGGTGTACCGGTAGAAGTAAAGAAAATGATGTACTTGTCATTGGTGCATTGTCACCTACAGTACCACAGCCACATATGGGGCACAGCAACTGAAAGATTAATCAAACCTCTACAAGTATCCCAAAATAGAGCCCTTAAAATCACATTCAATTTACCCAGGTCACACCACACTAAAGACATATATGAAACTTATAAAACTTTACCCATCAGAGAACTCTATAGAGGCAATATACTCCAAATAATCTTTGAAAGACGGGATAGAGCCCCCAATTCCTGTCACCTCACAACACAAAAACCTGTAAAAATATCTACCTCTCGTGTATCAATACACAGATAGGTAGAAATGCACTAACATTTCTAGGATATAAACAATATAACAAGCTTCCCAAACAGTCTGAAAAATATTGATAATCCCAAGCTTTTCAAAAAGAAATTAAAGTAGCATATCCTGAACACACTGGATGAGGCAATGACTAATAACGCAGAGAAATCACTACTGTTCCTGTGCCTTCTCAATTTCATGGACAGCGAAGAAAAATAAAAAACTAGCACAACGGTAGCTTGCGCAATCATTTATAGTCTCAGTGTGAATGAAAGTGTTAATATGTATGTTCTGTCTATTCTTTAATTTTGACTGTGGAGGTTATTGACTGTATAACCTTTATACATTGCATCAGGACAGAAATCATTTGTATCGAACCTAACAATGGTCAATCATACCGAAGAATGTAAGGATACTAATTTTCATACAAGAATTTATACCACAGTTTGATCACCTATGTATTTTATGTATTGTTTTTTTTTTTTTTTTTTTTTTTTTTTTTTTTTTTTTTTTTTTTTTTTTTTTTTTTTTTTTTTTTTTTTTTTTTTTTTTTTTTTTTTTTTTTTTTTTTTTTTTTTTTTTTTTTTTTTTTTTTTTTTTTTTTTTTTTTTTTTAATATCTCAACTTTTGTATCTTACTGTTGTGTTTACACCGGATGTTACCATATATATACCATGTGAACTGGACTGTTACCCGCATATAATATCTTTCTAATATCTTTTTTGTCAAGATCTCCGCCCAGAGCACTTGCTCAAGGAGATTAGGTGTATTGTACAAAACATTTTACTTATGTAAACTAAAATAAACGTGCAAATAAATAAAAAGGGGTAAAATGGATTATACAGTTCACTTTGTACTTATGTTCCTCGACAACATCAGCTCGCATAGATCACCTCACTAATCCCAAGGTTGGGGCACCAAATACAATTCCGCAAAACCTTTTCCCACCAAAACTTTCTAATCACAATAAACTTCAAGTGGATGTTTTGAAAATATGATATTGAGGGCACAGTCACCAATGGTTGTGCACAGGATAAATCAGACGTTTTTCAATCGATTAACCTCTTACATTTAGGTGTCTGTAATTATTCCACAATGTCAACTTTTCAGTGATATAAATTAGGCCCAGGCGAAGTCGCTGTTAGCGCCAGGGACAAACTTAAGACTGCTTTTCGCGTGGACAGCTACAGCTACTTATCCTGCTGCAGAGTTAGTTCAACTAGCAGATTTGTCGTTCTAACACTAGATGACTGAACTACCTGTCTGATGTACAAAGAGGTTTTTCTATTTAAGCAAATATTATCTGGCACAAGTAACACACGCAAGCAAAGCCGCGGACGCACTGCTAGTTAAACTATAAATATTCTACGAATAGTAATGATACTTTTATTTTTAAAATATTGAAACATTATTTTTCCAATGATGGACGTAACTTCATTTTCCAAAATTTCAGAGTTATGGCCGTATTACTTTGGCAGTGCGATATATTCATAATATAAGTTATCTAGTTCCTCTCCGCTAATTTTCTCGAGCAATTTGTGGGTAGTAGAATATAAATGTACCCGTACACGAAAAAAAAAAATCAAGCATTAATTCTAAACCGTATTTTCGTTAATTTTGAGAACACTCACTTAGTCATTTATTAATAAACCTAAAATAGTAAACAAAATGTTGTATTTAACATTTTCAAACCATTTTTCTATTAAGTTATTCCCCTTAAAGATCTTAGTCGGAACTATCTTAACATGTAAATGTTTCGTGGTTTACGTTTTCAAAGCTGTGGGGCTTGCGTCTCTTTCACAGCGAGGTCAGTACAGACTGTGACACAACTTTACACACTGGCACGGACTGGGAAATGGAAAGGGAACGGTCTTTCTTAATAGACTAAACCGAATTATGTGAAACAAAAATCAAGATAGCCGAAGGCGGGGATCAAACCCTCGTCTTCGCGAATGCGACATCAACGCGTTAACACCACTTCGTTCGGTCAGAAGTTACGAAAGATTGTTTAATATTCTACTGGCTCTTGTGTTCTCCCGCCTTGAAAATACCGTCACCCTATACAACTGCCACACGAGCATTGTTGCAGTGTGCGTGGATAAATTATTTCTAAGAGATACTACTATCTGTGCGCTTGATATATTTATCTATGAAAGGGAAACACATTTCAAACTATGCTTCTATATTTTTCTTTTTTAGATATCATGCTTAGAAACAAGGTTTCGAGGCATCTCAAATTAGCCAAAAACAGCTTCTTCAGACACAACCGGAAGCATGCGCTGGACTTTACAATGCATTTTCCGTAAATAAAAAATACGGTCGCCTCTTAAAGTCCTAAAGTAAAGAGCCAACGACCGAAACAATTCACGCCGTTTTCGCACCTCGCACATAAGGGCGACATGGTTGTTGACGCACGAGCCAGTCTAGCCCTTATCGCTTGTCTGTTTACCGTATCTCAGACGCGGCATCTAGCGCCTACTGTATAGGACTCTTAAAAAGAATTAAGTTAATGACATGCTGTCACTGTTGTGCTGACGGGCACCGGTCCAACTTTAATAACATTGGTTAATAAAAATAAACTGGTATTTCAGGTAGTAATGTCGCAAGTCGTTTGAGTAAGACGACCTAAGTAAGTATTTCCATAGCAGACGAGGATAAGAGGAAAATTACGTCATAGAACACCAAATGTTGGGTTAAAGATATTATCTCAGGGACACCCTACATCTGGAGTGGACGACCTTATCAGAACTATGGCCAAAATATCCGTTCAAATAATGTCACGGGTCACCATATTTTAACATTGACTAATATTTTTTATTATCTCAAAATCTGAAGGGCAGCAACAATTTACATGGCGAAATATTTTTCATATTTTAGACATAAATTGTGACTAAATTTTGCTGTTATAAAATTTTTTTATCTCTCATAGTTTTTGCGTAATGACTCGATAACGTCAAAAATTGCATTTTACGGTTTTATGTACGCTACCAAAACCAACTGACGTACCACACTGAAAAAAACAGTGAATAACGATGCTGTAAGCTACAACGTATCTTATACGAAAACCAAAAGTATTATATATAAAATTATCTTTAATTTTTTTTAAATTTTAATTTCCAAACTTAGCATTTTTTTGTACAAAATTATATTTTATTTTTGGTTTTATATAGGAGGTTTTGTATCCCACAACATCGCTTTTCACTTGTGGATGTTTTTCAGTTTGGTAAGTCAGTTGGTTTTAGAGGCGTACATAAAACCGTAAATTGCCGTAAGTCCGGGCGTCAGAGCATAAATTCCACCCCGCACCGCACTGCCAGTCCACGTCATAATAAATACACAACGCCGCCTGATGGAAACAGCCTTTACATAAGGTAGCATACCGGTACTTGCACATTCTAAAATTCCTAACCCTTGAAGTCCTAGCATAAATATTTTTTTTTTATCAAGATAAGGTAAATAATTTAAAAATACAGCACAAGTTATTCAGCTTTTGGCGAGCGATTCAAAATGCAGTGTTTGGCCCAACGGGCATAGCGTTGACCGTCATTGTACTACAAGCTGATGATTAGTGAAATATAAACCGCAGTACATTTGTATGCAAGGAATATTTAAAGTTACATTAAATAGAATGAAACAATGTTTTAATCGGACGTATTTTAAAGGACAAGTTTGATGTGACCTATATTTTACCGGTTAAAAGGTAACGGTATCCACAAGTTGCAAAATCAAATGTCAAAACCACAATATTTCTACGTTTAGAAATGCCGATCAAGTACACTAAATTATTACCAAACAAACACAATACAAAAAAGGTAATGTCTTTATTCACTTTGACCAAGTGTTTCTTTAACTTGTATACGCATTTTATAAACAGTCACAAACTGAAAGTACATCAATAATTCACAGTATTAGGACTATCGTGTACAGGTTTTGAATCTCGTGGTTTGACGCGTGGGAACAGCGGAGTGATAAGAGCCAGAGTACTACGCTCGACTAGAGACACATCGCCTCTATTCACAGCGCGCCAAACTCACCTGCAAGGTTTACCTTCTAATCTACGTCCTATGGGACTTAAAGCGGTGACTTCAAAAATTTATTTTTTGGTAGCATGAAGTAAAGGCCAACGTACACATAGCGTTTGCACTTTACGATTTCAGGTTGTATTTTTGAAGTTTCAGCAGTCTAAAAAAAACGTTTTTAGCCCTGCTGAGAGGCCTTAAAATTCACGTTCCTAACAAGCGTGCTAAATTCGGAAAAAGTGGGAAGTGTAGTTTCAAGTGTGTTTTATGTTCGTAGATAACCGCTATAAGAACAAAATCAAGCGGTTTCACACGAAAAAAGAATAGCCGTGACTCGCTACAATATCGTACCTGCGTCAGATACAGTTTCTCTTAATACCCGGGAAAAGTTATTTTACCGTAATTACCGTAACTAGGAGATATGTTCAATATTTTATTTTTTTCAACACTGAGTATATAATTATTGACGAAGGTTAGTATTCGGTATATTAGTATAGCCAACAGTTATATATTCGCCTTAACTTATGTTTTTGCTATAGTTTTCAACTGTATTTTTTACTTAAATTGTTTTGAAAAAAAATTTAAATACATTTTTCTGCTTTGAATTTATAGCAGTTAAATGACTGAAAGATTCAACAAAGTACAATTGTAAAACAAATATGTATTACACATAGTTTTGTGTAGTACCGTAAATATACACAACATGCGTATTTATTTGACTGGGAAGGTGTTCGTAGATGACACGCAGATAGACGCAGTGCGCAACCGGGATGGCAGTCGTGATGTGCGGACTGCATATGTGTCGCAGCTCAAGGGGCAAGATGCGCAGTCGAACGCGCGTGAAGGTCCCACGCCAAACAAACACTCGCTCCCTCGCGCTGTCCGTCGTATCGATCGATCGACCCACCACAACAACTTAGTTGGTGCAATGCCGTGACGGGTTACGTGCCAGTCGTGTCCCCGGGGGACTTCTTCCCGGGGCAGTTGTCGTCAGATCCCGTTCAAGCAAACACTTTAGAGCAATACGTCCTATTAAGGACGCTGCCTAACATACGCTTAAATTGCGTTGCAAGTGTGTACGTAAGTGCGTTTTTGACGGAAGTGTTCCACTTATGCACATTGTGCCAACGCACAAAAAGAAAACACACTTCAAACAATGACCGAAAGGTAGTTTCAAGTCGTCCGTCAATTAGAAAAGTCATTTCAGAGCTGCTCAAAATAGCTAAAATAAGATTTTTCAACTTGTTATGTCAGATAAACAACTCACGAGATTCGTGTGAAACTACTCTAGGAGCATGCTGTGGATTTTGCTTAAAACTTTCCGGCAATAAAAATATAGTGATCTACAATACCACTGCACGCCGTTTCAGTGTCTTGCGGTAGAGGTGATATCGCACCAGATGAGCCGGCCAACATCGCCCTTGGCGCCGTGCCTCGCCCACACAAACACACGGCTAATAGGCGGGTGCCTTAATATCATCCTGCCCACTGTTTATTGTAACATCGCACGGAATTATCAACGTTTATTTAGACTTTACTTCATGCAATGGCGTTGGCAAGATATTTTTTTTCTGGGGGAGGGGGAGGATATTTTTGTGTTATGTACCATATACACACAAATACAGAATAAGCAATTTATTTGATTTGCTTGATATCGTTGCAATTATATTATCTTTAAAAAGTTCCGACAGTTTTGGAAATATGAATGTGTGAAGGTTTCCTCAGAGCTTCATGGCTTTGGAGAAGGGCGGGGGAATATCCATATATCCACTCCTGACTTCATATACCACTGAATATAATTGTTGCTGTGGAATTCTTACCACTATTTACGTCAATTCGTCTTGCCGATAAAAAAAATCCAACAATAACTAAATTTTATAGCGCTAACAAGACTTTAAAGTACAGTCACGTTTTTTTTTTTTTTTTTTTTTTTTTTTTACTTATCCCTGACATAATTAGACAAATAGAATTTTTTCCGCGCTTGTGGAAATAAAACAGAGAAGGGGCATCTCCTGGTTTGAATGTTTACCAACTTGGTGTGCAGATAATTTACAAAAGTTGTGCATTTTTGTTGAACTATTATTTCATGTATAACTGTGAGTGCTACTGCAATGCAACAATCAATAATAAAGGATAAATAACCCCAAGAAGAATGCTCAGACAGAAGTGTAAAGTAAAGTAATATCTGCGAGTGTATGTTGGCAAATTATTGTAAAATTACTTGTATTGACAGTTTACAAGAACATATAATATGATATATACCACACAGAAAAAAAAAACAGTTTTGTAGTGGCTACAAAATATTTTGTCAATGTAGATCTACCAAATAACTAACTAAACCTAAGTAAACGGCACAAACATCCATTCCCATAATCGGGTTCGAACCCAGGATTTCTTGCACCGTAGGCCGACATGCTACCGACCACGTTATGGAAGCCGGCTTCTTATACTGTAAGTACCTATTGAGCAAACATGAATTATTTTTAGGAACGTTACCTTACTTGTTTTTATGAGATAGAACACATAAAAATCCATTACAAATAATTTTAAGGTAATAAGCTAAATGTACATGAAAATTACGTTTTCAAAAAGGGTGTTTTCACATAAATTAAATTTCGTTAATGTGTAAGTACTTTAAGTGCACTTCGTTAATTTTCTTCTTTCATAAGTACTAAACTACAGACGCTTATTATTTACTCCATAAACTAAAATAATTTCAATAAATTATGTATTCAGTTATTTTTACGAGAAATGTTAACACGTACGTATATTCTGAGATTCTACTAAGCCCTCTCGAATGTCTCTTATACCTCAATGGAAGCTGCTCCATGTAAATTAAAACTACGCAAACGTTGATACTTACCCTGAAAACTCGGTTAAAATTTTGTGAAAATCACACATACTGCAAGATTTCTTTACTAAAATATTGGAAAGAAACAAATCGCTATGAGTTTTGATTCACGTATACATTAAACGTCATGTGTACCGGACACGATGTAAACAGCAGACGCCATTGTTGTTGTGGCAGGGGTGTACGCATCAACGTTGCAAAAGCCAGCATGGAAATATAAATAAATGACAATATTTTATTAGAACCAAATATTTCTGCCTCTGGCGAGTCATCAAATTTTAATTAAAAAGTGTTCGTGAGTTTGTAATTTTTAAAACATCTAGGCCTACAGTATATTTGTATTTTATTCCAAAAAGTTGTAAAAGTTCTTGTTACGGAAACACGCTGGAACTGATTATTGCTTCATCACACAGCTTCCTGTAACTAATTAACTAAAATTGTGATGTCTGAGTGAGACAAATTACCACGCGTCTGAAGTAAAAAGATAAGCAGTCGTAAAATATATACATTTATATTCTTCGTTGATGTAGAGACGTAGTTGCTTTTCCCACAAATTAAGACGGTTAAAACTTTTAAGATATTTTAAAATAAAAACCCTCGTCTGTAACTTTAGTGCCGTTGTCTCACTGAACATATTTCTGCAATGAGCGGTAAAAATGTGTTTCGTATAACTTCAGTAACATTTAACAGCTACTTATAAAACTACTAATATTCTGTAATACGAAGCACAATGCAAGACATGTATAGTTTTAAAATTCACTTTAGATGCCTGTTTCACCATTGGTATTGTACATTTTGTCTTTTATTGTGGCATAAATCACAAAATCTTAATATTAATTATAGAGACATTGATTTTCGGTGAAAAGAATTTCACACAGATTTCTTCCAGTACCTAGCGATGTGGAGCAGAGGCACAACACTCGGCTCGCATTCGGGAGTATCCGGGTTCGATCCCCGGCTCCAGCAATCCTGATTTCGAATTTCCATGGTTTTCCCGAAATTTCTCCATACGAATGCTGGGATGGCTCCTTTAACAGACCACGACCGACTCATTCCCCCTCCCCCGCATGTTCCTCTACCAATGCCTTGTGCTGTTCGCGTGCTTGTAAAACCAAGTAAATAATCAGTGATTGGATGGTTATAAGAGTCTTGCACAGCTCGCGTATGAACTGCGTTGTTAGAAAAAAGTTAAGACTACTACTAAACGTGCGTTCGATATCCCTATATACGAAAAGAAGACACGTTCAAAACTTTGCTCCAAAGTTTTTATTTTTAGATACCGTGCTTGTAAACACTGTTCCGGAGCATCTCAGAATATTCTAAAATGGCCTTTTCATATGCTGTCACGTAAAAAATACCAGCCGGAATAGAGAAGCACGCGCTGGACTTAACTAAGTACTTTCCGTTAGTAAAAAAATCACCGCTTAAAGTCCCATAGTAAAAAGCCAACGAACGAAACCCTGCAAGCCGTTTGCAGGCTCCGCGCATAAAGGCGACATGATTGTTAACACGCGAGCAAGTCTAGCCCTTATTGACTGCCCGTATCCGTATATCAGACGCTGCATCTAGCGCCTGCTGTGTATGGCTCTTAATTCTCGACGTATTGGCAATCACAGAAGTGTGATGTCACAGTAGGTATCCTCATTGGTACAATCGAATGAGCGACGCCTCTGCACGAAACCACACCGCCAATAAACACGAAGTAGAGTTACATGTTTGCATGCGTGATATTAAAACACGTTGGTAGGAAATTGTTCTCACCAAGAGTACACTGGGCTCTAGTTATTTCCCGTAAGTATATGTCGAATTTTACTGAAGTTATAAGAAACATGGTACAGTTAGAGATGATGACATATAGCGGGAAAACTTGACTGTTCGCTGGGTTTCAATGTACGTTCAACTTAACAAAATATCCTGGCTTACACTTGTACGGGAAGCTGTCGCCCTATTTGACTGAGCCTATAAGAATCCCACCAATATAATATTTTATGCCTTTTATTGGTCTACGTTGTGTCAGACGTATATCCTCCAATCATACATGTTGCAAGAAACCACAGTTTTTTCAAGGGTATGCTGGCACAAAAAATTTTCGCGATAAATAGAGACCGGAAAAATGCACGTGTTCACTGACGTGTAGGCTAGCCTCCAAGAACATGTGTGTATTCAAGCAGACATTATCTGCTCACTGGCTGCTCTATGACGCAGTGATATGGGCCTGCATGTAGTTGCTTCTGTACTTATTGGCTAAGCGACTTCCAGGAAGTGTCTGATATGTCACGGGCCAATTGCGAGAGTGAAACAAACTTACAGTTGTTGGAATGCTAGCTTGGGGACAAAAGAAAACGCGAATTTTTCAGGTCTCTAGCGATATACCATCATCTCTTAGTATAGTAAGTGGAGGTGACACTGGAACACTTTTACACTGTACTAATTTAACATAGTTGTCAATTGTGAGTAAATATTAGTTAAATGCCATGTGAATATTTATTCTAGGTGAAAATGATAGCGTAGCGCAAAATTGTTTTGTATCACTACACCCTTGGAAACGCTGTAGTTTCTCGCAACATGTATGATTGTGTGAAAAGCGTTTGGCACTCCTTAACTGTCTGCAGACAAACAAGATGCATGGAATATTTCAACAGTGTGATTCTTACTGGCTCAGTCAAACAGGGTAACAGCTCCGCGTACAGGGAAAAGTCAGTGAGTTTCTGATAAGATGAAACGTTGAAACCCAGCAATCAGTCAAGTTTTCCCGCGATAAACCGTCATCTATGGCTACAAGTCATTCCGGATAAAATGAACACGTTATCAGCTCTAGTTACTTTTTTCCTTTCAATTAATTTGTAGTTTGCTGCCACTCGTTAATATAAACAAATACATACAAGTAGCAATAAAATTACGTAGATTGTACTAAATCCAAAAGTTAACGTTTGAGTTGACAATAAATAAAATTATTTACTGCTTAGTTTGGACAAGACGGTCTTCTGGAGTACTCACTTTATCGTGAACGGCCAATGTTCGGAATTTATCGCAAGTAAATTTATTTATTAAGGGCTACCATACGTGAAAAAAATTTTTTAACTACACGAAGTCACCCCACGTGTTCAAAATCCACCCCCGCTTATGGTACAGCTGTGACTGACTGCTACGACGGTCAGAAAATTTACGTCAAAGTGCGACACGTGGAGGTAAGGACAAGAAAGCGGAGGTCAAGCAGGCATGAAGGAGGAATGTTGTTGATGTGGGAAGTGTGGGTGCTGCTAAGCTACCAGCGACAGATCAATACCACCAGGCGCCAGGAGTGGAGAAGGGGAAGTAAACGACGCGGGGAAGGGAGGGGGGAGTGTTATCGCGTGCCAGCAGTGACCCAGGACCTCCTGCACTCACCTTGTCCGCGGTGCGCTCCGTCGACTGTCCCCGGTCCAGCGGCGACTGAGCGTGGATACAGCGGGACTTGCTGCTCTCGTCGCGAGCTAACTTTAGCCCTGGCTGCGGGGTAAAAATACTGTCCGAGATCCAGACTCCGGCGAGCGGGACTACCACGCCACTGCGGCCCCGCGGCACCGACTGCGACCACCCCGAGGTGTCTGCGACTGCGCGGAACTCCTCTCCCCCTACTCCCTTCTCCGCTGGCGAGATATCTCGAACCCGCGGTCGATAGTCGCAACACTTCCGGACAGTCGCTGGCTACACCCCTGCCGCCTATCAAGAAATGTTAAACCATGTTGTAAACAATCTTAGAATTACTTGGTTATTGACCATATATTTGCAATACTCTACTCTCTCTTCCCACAAGTCTCAGCCACATGTGAGATATCTCGTTTACTCGATCGATAGTTAGTTGATTTCAGTAAGTGTCTAGGGTCTTATCCGCGCCGCCTACCAAGACGTGTTCATACATGCTGTAAACAGTCTTAGAATTACCTGGTTATTGACCATGTCGTTGCAATACTCTACTCTCTCTTCCCACAAGTCTCAGCCACATGACAGATTATCGATCACTCAATCGATAGTTAGAAAGATGACTTCAATAAGTGTCTAAGGGCTTATTCCTGCCGGCGACCAAGCTCAGGTTAGCTCGTTGTGGAAGGCTCGAAGACATTCTAGAGTTCATCTGGTTCCTGTAACCATTCGCGTGGTTCCAGCCAGAAACTAAGACTGTTACAAAGTTGTGGTTCCTTCCCCTTCTCTTTAGTTTTCAAAAGTTTAATTTTATTTGCGTACATTGATTGGGAGGTAAAAAAATAATCGGTTCAGTCTTACGTCATACCACACATAACCCAGAGCATGCGCCGTGTTATAGTCAACCGTAAAAATCAACTTGAAGGTAAAGCTAGACCAGAAAATTGAAATATTTTACTTTAGAGCACACAGTTTTGTGCGTTAAGACAACTGGTCCTTTAAGATGAGTCTTCGACTGGCGCATGGACGACTTTGCAGCGTGTCACGCGTATTCTTTTTTACGCGAAACCGCTTAACTTATTCGCATTATGTTTATCTATGAAAAGAACACACACTTGGAACTATGCTTCTATGTTTTCAAAAATTCAGCACGCTTGTTAGAAACATGATTTTCGGGCCTCTCAAATTGGCTAAAAACGGTTTTTTTTTAGACTGCTGTTAACTCCGAAAATATTACCTAAATTCGTAAAATGCGCGCGCTGCGAATAGAGGCGATGTGATTCTCGTCAAGCGTGGGACACTGGCACTTATCGCAACGTTGTTCCTATGCGTCAGAGGTGGAAATTCAACACCGACGAAGACTCCTCTTAAGAGGCCATGACAGTGTTTCAGGCGCATGTATGCAACCCGCAATTCCAAATAAATCAAGGCTAATTTTACGTTCCCTATAGCAATAATAGTATTACACATATCAACGTTATCTTCGGGCTTTATCAAAGACACAGCCGTTATTAATAGAGCTGCGTTCTGCAAAATGAAGCATAGCAAGCGGTTACATTAGCAACGTGATACTAAAAAAACGTTTCGTAAAATTTGTAGCAACCATTAATTGTACTTGACTTCGACAAACGCAGCAAAAATAATAACGACTCTGTCTATCATAAAACGTGAAGATAATGTTGATGTGTGTAATACTCTTATTGCTATAGAGTACGTAAAATTACCCTTGAGTTATATGGGGTTAATGCGGGTTGCATACATGCGCCTGAAACAATGACACCATGTAGCAACTTTCAGACTGCTTAAGGGCGCCGTCTACCCGTGCGTGAGAGGCTCAAAAGCGACGGAGCAGTAAGGTCGACCTTGAAGCGCGCATCAAATGCCGCGTCGCCTCAACGAGCCAAGCGCTGAACTAGCGTGCAAGGTTCCCGCTGAACCGTTTTTACTATGGGACTTTCAGCGACAACACTATAATTTTATCTTACGCGACGAAAGGGAAAGAGTCGCTCTACAGGTCTATAATATTCAGAATATCGTGAAAATTATTACTCTTACTTAAAAATCAGCGTCAAAAGTCCCAATTAGGTCACTTTCACACTCAAAAAAATACTTGTTAGGAACGAAAACAGTTAATGGGAAAATTATAGACCTGTACTAAGATCCTAAAATGCTTTTCGTAGCCTAACCGCGTGACAACATTTTGAATGGTTTTCGAATGAAATCAGGATTGTTAAAGGTCTGCGCGCCTCTTCACGATTCTAGTAGACGGCGCCCTTAACGCGAGAGTTGCTAGGTGTGGGGGGGGGGAGCACGTCTAGCCACTCTTACTATTTTGCCTCACTTCCCCGCCACCAAATTTTAATCAATTCGTTATTTAATTTTCTGTGAATAACTCATCTCTATAAAAAGAGATCGTAAACTAATTAATATTAATTTTGATCACATATGTTTTCATGTCTGACATATCTAGCTCATATGAGTTAATAATTATTAGTTAGTAATGTAGTCAAGTTACTGGATACCTGTTTTTCTTCTTCGCTGTATTTACGTTATAAGTAATGAGAAGGGCCCATGAATTTTTCGCGGAAAGAATTTTGCCCGAGTTTGTCTCAGTGGCTCATGTGCCAATCAGTATTTCTGCTTCGTGGTCAGTGATTGGATGTTTTAACTCTCACACGTGAGGTTCTACCCGCAAATCACAGGCGTGTGGTGTTGCTGTAACCTTATTGTCAGATGAGAGACATAATTTCACAAAGACACGCTGCCAACGAAGCAGAACAACAGATGTGCACGTAAGTCACTGAAACAAACTTGGGCAAAATTTTTTCCGCGAAAAGTTCGTGGCCCTAGTAATTAGTCATCTAAAGAACCAGTTGTCACTACTACAACATAAGAACTTGTACATAAAAGCAGCCTTAAAAAGTGTATATTTTGTCGAAATCAGTTGCAGGTTACAAAAGAAGATGTTTCTCACATAACTTTCGAAGCATTCTAGTAAGAATGCAAATCTACATAAACAGTAACACCTTCAATAAGTTCGTTAATTTGGAAGATCGCTCTCTATGTTGTTGACAGCAGTGCCAATTCTGAATGTAGAGCAAAAAGATTACAAATAAGAAGCGTTTACAATAGTTTTGTTGGCTATTGTGCATAGGAACAGTAAAATACATTTCAAGAGACATACTTGTAGTAACAGGTTGTAACATTTGCTGTGGGTGATTGGTAGCAGCGAATTAAATTTATATCCAAAGTGTGACATTTTAAAACACAACTCTGATCAGTGTTGAAGGCTAGTATAATTTTTGCACTTCAGTCGGCAAAATCCCTTATAAAATAAATGTTATCACACAGATTTTAGTGGAACATACAATAAGTGGCAATGAATTTCCTGGTATATATATTTTAGTTAAGGCCGAATTTACAATATCTGGAACTACTTCGACCGTCAAAAACTGTTTTTTTTTTTTATTTAACTGAAGTACTACGCAGATAAATATTATCAATGCTGCACAAACAAAAGGCCGTTTATTTTCTCTTGTTTTCAATAAAGACTGCACAAGAGTATGGGACTTAGATGAAATAGTTCAATGTTTTTTTTTTCGTAGAAATGTTTGCAGTTTGAATTAGGAATAAGATAGTGTTAATTTTATTTTCGATGCAACTGTTAACAGAATAAATATAGCAAATTGTTTTATTCCAGAGCAACAGTTTTAGGCGCTGTTCTAAAGTGAATTGTTCATACTTATGTTATTGTAAAGTCTCAGAAAAGACGAAGAAACTACCAACAGCGTATTGCTATTTATTCAGAACCATATTGTAGATTTGTTGCGAGAGTAAAATAGCCAGGAACACAACCGAGGGCGGGGCAAGCGCCGGATGTTATTTGAACATCTCGCACACCAACTATAAAGGCTTGCAGAGATGCAGCAACGAGAGACGGTATGGGATGCTGGCAGTCCATGTTGGGTTTCGCAGGGTGTCGGGTAAAAATGTCGTCGACGGCGCCAAGGGTCAGTCAGTTCTGCGAGTAGGCGGTGTGTCTAGGAGGGCTCCGTCAGACCAGCGTCTCGTCACACTTCCGCGAAGAGTCGTATGTTAGTCTCCATTCCAGTTGGCTTTTCACATATATTCGCTTGCACTGCGTCAGAAGCATCATAAAGTCTAAGGTTTAAATACAGAATGAAGTGGGTTTCATGAACTATTTGGACTTATTAGATTTTCAACCATTTAGACTGCGCCTTTACTACATCCCGCATTACGCGTATACTTAATGTTGTTTTTTAGACATCTTAACGGCTAAGCGATAGAGATTACGACACCTTTCGTTAATATGTTACATAAGAATTTGTTTTATTTTCAACGTGTTCAATTAAGGATAACATATTATTATACAGAGATATATAAATTTATAGAAGTAAGAGGCATTATCCGAGAATAAATATTTCAGATTTATTTTCACATCTAGACACATTTGCAGACATAGACATTTCATTTACGTACTTTTTATATACAAATATATAAACCCAATGTCCGGTAGTAGTTGTCCCATCCTCCCCCGGGTTATTGTTGTCCCCACATCTAACCAACAGATGTAACCCCGGTTACTAACCTGGTTAAGGGTAGACCATCACCGGTTCAACCTCTTAGTCTTAGCGAGCACGATCGTAGTGGACGTAAGCCGGCTAGTTTAACCTATATCACTTCATTATTTTCAACAGAGAGAAACTGAAATGTTAAGTAACTGCACGGAAAAAAGTATTTTGTAGGTATTTACCCCGCAAAATTTATTTTGTTGTCACCACAAAAATGTTTTGTTAACACCAACATTTTGTTGCCCCCACTAAATTATTATGCGGTTACTACAAAAATATTTTGCAGGGAAGACTTACTACAGCATTTTTCTTTCAGTGTGCAGTATAGTGTAAGGAGGTATATTGAGGCCAACGTTACTCTGATTAGCGGGTTAAAAGTAGCCGGAATTGCTGTAGGTTTGTGTGTATCAGCCCCCTTCTGTTACACCAACTCACAGTTTATTAATTATAGAACACACATAAAACAGTTATGTTGTTGCAACCAAACTGTTACAAATATTACATTTTTTGAACGTTTATTGTCCAGTTAAATCAATATTGTTGTGACAACACTGCCAGTAAGAGTAACATCAACGCAACACAAAAAGATAGGAATGTTGAAGTGACACTGGTACCAAAACACTTACTAATGTTTCCGCAACCAGATATTATGTTTAATGCTGCTATTGTGCATGTGTTAGTTACAACTGTTTCAAGCGACAATTGGCGCAGTAGCTGCAGCACTCACCTCCACCTATTACAGTTATAAATATGGTAACACTTTTTGTAATTTCTCATTACGTTAATATAAATTATCAAAATTTTAAAAATGTGATGGCTATTATTTAGTATTGAACAGTAAGGAGATCAAAGTATAAACATATATAACTACACGCCCCCTGATGTTACCGCAGGAAAAAGTACTGAGGGAAACAAAGCTTGTTTACAAACACGCTGATTTGTTAGTTGGTAATTGCAGAAAGCAAAAATGTTGCGCATTCATAGATTTGCACGCAAGGGTAAAAAATATTAGTTTCAATTTCACGGTTAAGATACGAAAATACATAATATTAATGTTTACCTTGCCACGTCCTGGTGATGGTGCTCGTGACCCGCGTTTGGTTATGATAAGAGGTGTCGATGCTCTGTCTCTTACGTGATTAATGTTGGATGATTGGGTTCGTATTAAGTAATGTTGTAGTATGCCCGGCTAGCTCTAATTGAAATAAAAAAAACAGAAGAGTTTCCTTTTTTAAATCTGCCTAAGGGACTCACGCACTGCGGGTTGCGTCACGAGAGGTAGATACTTATAGTTTCTTTCGACGAAAAGATTAGGCGCTTCCTCCGGCGGCTTTTGATCGGTCACGACGTTAATTATGTTGCAGGTACCGGCCTCGATCACCCAAAAAGTCCACACTCCGGTGACCCCGAGCTCGCTGTCCACCGTCCTTACAAACCCGACGACGAATATCCCGACACCTGTCCTCCGGAGCTCACACACACCCGGCTCGTCTTAAGACTTCATTACGTCTCTGCGTCGCGACTTTTCTCTTAGTGCCTCGCGTCTCGTGTCTTTGCCCTCCTGGGCGGCGTCCCCTTCCCGCCCCTCCGGACTCATGGGGGCGGGTAGGTTCCCCCGACCAATCAGAGCGAAGCCCTGGCCCGAACATTGCGTGCGTCCCTTGCGAAAGCTTCCGTATTTATTTAAAATCAAATTAAACATGGGCACATTCTCACAGCAATTACAAATAAAACACTTAGCCTAATTACTACTTGCTATCTTCAATTAATATAATTCTAGTTCAAATTACGTACGTTACACGGGGTCTGTTGGGGGAGGGGAAAAGGAGAAGAAATATGTAGACCAGAGAGAAAGAGAGGGGATAGTATGGCACGGAGACAGGGGAGGTCGGGCGCCCCCCTTCTAGGACAGCATGTGGTACGGCCCACTCATCAACTGCTCTATTGTCGCCAGACCGGCGGGCAATTATCACTCTTAAAAACTATAATCATTATACATAAAATTATCTTAATGTTACTAGCATATTCGAGTCTGTGACATTCCACAGGTTAAAACGATACCAGACACGATACCTCTGTGATAATATTAGTAATAGTCATATTGCCTACTGTTTTATACTGGCCTATCATAGGATCCCACAGACCCCTCACAATCAATACTGAAGTTAAAATGGATGGCAATATGTTACATATGACAATAAAGGCCCCTTCATTACAATCAATCATCATAATTAACCTAAACTACATTAATTTATATATATATAAAAGTATCAATAAAATAGGGCCGTCACAACCTGAAAAAACGGCAAATTCCAAACAAATAATACATTTTCTTGACGTACATCTCATCCGGGACATGTGAAGCCAAAAAGCTAAATGAAGGTAATGTTCGGCTGCGGTATCCATGGAGATATGAATTGTTTCCCACACCTGACTGAAGCTCCGCCTCATTTCAAGTCGTCCGTTGCCATGCAGAAATTAATGTACACGTATTATGGACTGTATTACTTTATATATGTATGTAGGCAATATTTGTAGCCACAAGCACTAAAGAAACTTCCAACTAGACCAATGTACTTTCTGATTCAAATACTCAGAAAAATATGAACATGGGAGAATTTTGCGTGGAAATTAAGCCGCCTACTTTTAACATATCATTAGACGCAGACATCAGTAAGAAACAGTTACGAAATACCACGGTAAGCAACAATGGTAATTGATTTCTGCACACTGTAAAAACATGCAGAAAAAGTGAAAACGGGGATGGTTTCTACTTTAAATTTTAAAATTTTTCCTGGCCAGGGGAGGATTCTGACGGTCCTTGTGGGTGTGTGAAGAGTGGTAAGTTCAACGAGCTAGGGAGTCGGAAAGAAGTATATCTCATGCTCCGGCCGTGAACGCACCTGCCGAGTCAGGGTTCGAGTCCCGGTACCGACGTCCTGCGACCAGAGCGAGCACCGTTGTCGAGGGACTTACCTTCATCTACCTTCAACAGTAATACAAGTGGTTGAGTCTTCCTTTGGTTTAGGGAAGGAGAGCCACCATTAACCTCTCTCCTGTCTCTCCTTAACGTATTTTTTTCTTTTTTATTCTATATTAACTGTTATCTATTTCCTTCTATATACTTAACTAATAAACTATGTTACCTTCAACTCTGGCTTATTTATTCTCCCCTTCTCGGCTGAAGTTATAACAGCAAGGCTTTGCCGTAAAAATTGTAGGGCATACGATCAGAATCTACTAGATTCAGTTTGAATATATACATATATATATATGTGTATAAGGAAAAGAGTAAGATAAAATAAGGATTCTACTCCAGTATCGCGCTCTCCCGCCGTCCGCCACGTTTACATGGTCCGATCCTCCTCCCAGACCTGGTTGGTGAAGTCCTAGGTAATGGTTCAGATATTTAATTTTCTGTGTCATAATATTTATGTAAACGTAAAATGAAAAGCCACTACATGTTCCCGCCTTTGCAGGATCATGAGAGAAGGCTGAGGTGAAGGTTCGACGGCTGCTCGACTAGCGAGTCATGTCTGTCACCCTCCGAGCCGAAGAATTGATGAGGTGAGATAAGTGTGGAGCAGCGAAACCCGCCAACCAATGGCAGCGTCTGCCACGTTTCCCACGTGCGAAAAATCCGTAACCGAACGCGCCAGGGATAGAATTCGTATTGCCTACGTGGGAGACGAGAAACATGTCCACTCAACCACAGCTGCTCCTACCTAATATTTATAATGAAATTAAATTATGTATAAATTACATGAAATTTTAGACAATATACATTAAAACCTGACGTCACCAGATGCGATGTTACTGACGTTTGTATGCCTAGCAATATGTTGCGCAGCAAAACATTTTACATAATTAGAGGGCTTACTAAAGCTAGGGTGCTCCACCATTACGATAATTGGAAAAAATTAAGTGCTATTGATCCCTTAAAAACCGAAGGGAATATTCCCTAACCATTGTGCCTACGTTGCAGTTCAGAAAAACATGACGCCTCAGGTTTCACTTGTTGGAAAGGAAACTAAAGCAAGTACATGTGGTTGGGCAAGTATGAGTGCAGAGACACTGTGTTGTCACTGTCCTACACTTGACTGGCGCCCAGTGACTGCCGCGTTTACTCTCATTTGCGTGAATGTTGAGTTGGAAGGTTCTTAGTACACGCGCGTGATAGATCTTCTTCATATATAAGATGAATGTTGGTCTCTGTCCTTTGTATCAGATGTGCTCCTATGCCGTTCATCCGATTGCAATACATTCTCCGCCCGAGTACCTACGTCGACAGATCAATCAACTAAAGATAATGCTCCCCCGCCGGTAGTTAGGTTTTCAAACCTTAAAACTGCGTTTTTTTAGAACCAAATTTCCCATTTTTACGGTAAAAATTATGTATTAATTTTGCTTATATATACAATTCGATTTAATAGTACTGATTATCGTAATTTCAAAAATTCTTTGTGGTAAGCATGGTAGGTACTTGTTAAAATAATAGTTTTGCCCAAATACCAACTAAAGCTTCTGTTTGTAAACAAGTATATAGCTTTCCGTGCGCCCGCGAAGGTTTCTGACAAAAATAAACATACGTTTAGTATGTATAGTAGGGAGGAAAACAAACTGTTTTAAAACTCTCGTTTTTATGGCCATCAATATAATTTTCACCATTTACAATTTTCAAACACGATTCGTTTCAGAAAGCATTTTTTTATAAATTACAAAAAATCTACAGTAATTTATCTCTTCTAATATTTTTATCAGTATTATTATTGTTACTTACATGCGATATAACATGGGAAAAAATGTTTAATATACATTTTTTTATTAGTTTTAGGAAAATATTTTAAAATAGAAGTACATAATTTTACGAGTTAATGAAGATAATTTGCAGTACTTTAACTGAACTTCTGCAGAACTCAAAGAGGCATTAAATTGAAAACTACGCGAACGTAGTCGCAGGCAATAGTTAGTGAAACATAAATTTAGTTTAAATATTCCAATATGCTCTGACCAACCTAAGTTATGATAAGGAGACCAAACAAAACTTGTGTGGTATGTCGACTGTGTTACCGTCTTTGTACAGTATGTTATACGAAGTACCATGTCATCATAGTATGTTGTCTGTGTAAACGTGCTTTATACTTAACTTTAAACAAAACGTTCATCACGCTTCCCCTAGAGCCAATAGGATCAAGTCCCTGAACTGGCACACAGTCTTGTCGCCGACAACTCTCGTATATGAGATATTTAGTGGTGACTTATCATTTTACGACGTAACATTGAAGATAAAGGTGTATTTTACACACAGATGCCGTTTAAATTCTGAGGCAAGATTTTTATATCTAAAAAGGACCACAAAAATACCCATTTTCGCAATTTTCGGCGGCTAGAAAGTATGTTTTAGGCCGTATTCCACATAGGTAAAAATGCACGTTCACGTACTCGTGCTAGGAAGTGACGTCATAGAGTGTTGTTCCAAATGGCGGGAGTGCTAGAATGTGTAGCGAGTATGTGTGAATGCGTGCTCGACGCATACTCTCGGAACCACTGTTTACTTTTGTCTGGGAGCACGCATGGAGCGTGGTGGCGTTTCAAATGAAGAGCACGCATAAAACACGCAATGAATTGTGGGAGCGAGCACGAGGGCGAATTATTTGTAACAAAGACTTAATGAATACTGATGTACCTGAAATGGGTATACACACATGCAACGTACTTTGAAAGCTAAGTGAACATCATTTACATCAACTGAGCAGTTTTAGAATAACTTGGTTTCGGTTGAAATCCCACACGTCGTTCAGCGGCCTAAACCAGCGGCCTTATAGCAAACTCAATGTGGTTCCTAAAAAATCAGAGATTAATTCCAAACGTTAGATACTATACATGACACTGGCCCAAGTATAAACAGAGTTGTAGCACTGGCCGACTTGAAGAAGGAAGAATACATCGAGATCATTCCATAATTTGCAGAATGTTTAACAGAGGAAGACCAATGCTGTATACTGATTCTGTGAAGCAGCCATGCTACATGTTTTCATGAACGTATACAAGGAAAAATCTATGCGGGGACTATGATGTCCTTTCAGTAAACCAATTACTGGCCTTAGCGATGTCACGCAAGATGTACGTGCATAAAACAACTGAAGTATTTTTAAGTCAAATCATGTTGCTGTCATTGGGACATGGGAAATAATACTGACTGGGACTTAAATTTGTCCCTTTGTTGATGACATTAGACATATTTAATTCAACCAGCGACATCAGCGTGTCCATCTACGAGACTTTCTGACGGCATAACATAACATTGTTCAGGATAAAAGTGAAACAAATTAACACCACGAGAGGCCAATAGGTACCAGCAGATGCAGTCACATTGTTGCGATTGGAGTTGAACGAATAATCAGAAAATTATTACACAATACAGATTAGACTCTTAAATTTTGATAGAAAGGAGAAGCTTAATAACCTCATTGCTGACAGAAATCGTGTTGACCATCGTCACTGCCAAAATAGACTTTCTTGTTGCAAACTTTTGGGTTAAATAAATCAAAGTGCAGAAGGCCGAATTCTTGCTATGTTTATGTTAACATTCTAAACGTGGATAAACATAGAACCAACCATCAAAATAATTAATAAACCATCTGTTACTTATCTAACTACAATAACGTTGTATTCAAATAAATCAAGTGAATTTCATCAGAACATTAATACATTAACTATAAAAACATTCGATTTATCTGTGGATTATAAATTCTTCATAGTAACTTATGCCTGGAAATACAAATATTGTGCTATTTTTTTCAAAGTTCTGACAATAAAATGAAAACTACTTGAAGTAGGTCCATACGAAGAAAACAAGTTGAACGCCAGAGCTATTTTCAAAACTTTGCTAAGCCCGCCACTCGAGGTACAATATTCGGTACGAGTTGATCTACTAGGTTGTTAACTTTAATTTAACTGGGTAGGTTACAAGCTTACAAACAAGGTGAACTACAAGTTTTAGCTTCACACTTTAATAGCTGCTGTAGTTCAGTATAGAGAATGCAGAATCATTATATAATAAAGAGATTTGAGGGTAATTTTAAGGCAAATAAAACAATTAAAATTTTTAACAATTGTTTGCACATTTTTATATTGTTTATCGATAACTCTGCTAATAAATACACATTATGCCCAGCTTGACTCCACATTCTGTTTATCCCAGTTTTAGGGTAGAATGTTCATCATACATAGTGAGTTGATCTTTGGACAAATTCGTCCCATCCCATTTCTAAAAAATAAAATAATAAAAAAAAGGCGCCTGAAAGTATGAACAACGTCTCGTGCTGTTTTCTGATTGGCCGCTGCTTAAATATGCAGTGGTATCTTTCATGATAGTTAGGAGACCGTATATCAGCAGAAACCAGTACCGATCTCGCAGGACTTCTCTTTTATGTGGACTTTGAATAGATAAGCTAGTAACCGACAAGATATGGCACCATGCACACAATATTGTAAGAAATGTAGTTCCGTGTGCGGCGGGCTTAAGTTTTTGAAATAACGCAGTTTCTGTGGCCAATAAATTCATTTCCTAATGCTAGGGACCTCTGATTTTCGCGGAAAGGTTTTTGCAACACTTTGTTTCAATGACTTATGTACATACATACACCTCTGCTTTGTGTTTACTGGCAATGTGTCTTTGTGTAGTACTAAGAAGTAATTGTATGCTCACAGGCTGTTCAGGATAAACTGAGCAGTGCTTACAATTTTCTATGAGTCATTATACCTCTATCTTTACTGTTATATATACAAAAACTTCCTTGTAACTTAGTACGAATGTGAACTATTTATAAATCTCAAAACTTTACTTCTACAACCCCAATTAATACATTTTTATTATTGTATAATTTGTGAAGTGTTCTATTTAAAGTGAACCGCCTATACCAACCTGCATTCACACAGATTAGCTGAGGATATAAGGTTTAAGAAACTACAACTCGAAGAAAGAATTTTGAAGATAATTTTTTTTTTTCAGTTCTACAAGTATTATTCTCGAAATTCCTTAAGAAAAGCAGCAATCGACAGTTATTTTCACAAAATTTTAATAGCTTCTTATTCCGTTCTGAAATTTAATAATTTAAGATATTTTTAACATGGACACAGCAAGTTAGGCAACGGTTGGCGCAGACTCGCCTCCCACCAAGGCCATACGGGATCGACTCCTTGCGGGCTCGATACCCCGGATTTTCGCAAGTGGGAATCCTGCCGGACGATTCCGTTGGTCCGCGGGTTTTCTCGGGGATCTCCAGCTTCCCTCGCACCTTTCATCCCGGCTCCTCTCCATTGTAAGGTCTCATATCATGTCATCCTTCAAGGCAAGCACATGCCTACGAGCGGCCAGTAGTAAGCCTTCATCCAAGGTGCGATACCCTGGCTCCCGGGCGTCCTCCCCAAACTATATCTTTTTTTTTTTTTAATGTAACAAGTTTATGCGATTTAACACTATTACTAAGAATATTTCACCTAATTTAGATTTTGTTTGAGTATATTACATATAAAACTGACGATGTAACACTATTCGTAAGAATATTTCACCTAATTTAGTTTTTGTTTGAATATATTGCACATCACTATTCCTAAGAATATTTCACCTAATTTAGTTTATGTTTGCATATATTACACATAAAACTGACGAGGTATAACTGTTCCTAAGAATATTACACCTAATTTAGTTTTTGTTTGAGTATATTACACATAAAACTGATTAGGGCCACGATCCATCATTTCTACTGCTTTAACAGTAATTATTTTTTAAATCCTAAACGAGAGCAGATGTCAAAAATCTGTTGCACAGTTTTGTCAAAAACAGCATATCGTCGGTTAAGAATTGATACCTCGTATCTGCATAGCGAAAAAATGTCTAGATGCGAGGTATCAATTCTTAACCGACGATATGCTATGTTCACAATTTTTTTTCAAAACAAAATACACAATGGTTTCAGCTAATTATTCAATTAAGAAAATTCCAATAATGGATTAATCAGCCAAATTTGTGTAATTATTTGTCTAGAAAAATTCGACTACATAGTGAAAACAATTTTTAGCAAAACTGTACAACACCTTTTGATACCTGCTTTCGTTTAGGATTTTAAAATAATTATCATGAAAGCGTTACAAATAATGGATCATGGCCTTGATTGTGAAATGATTGCATTAAAGATGATTCCCTAGTTGAACTCCGTGGCCCCAAATTATTACAGTGGAGTAGAAAGCTGAGGAGGATTATGAAGTATAAAGTTGCGGCGAAACGCTATAGGATGGGCTTTGCGTAAGAACACTGAGAAGATCCTCCGAGCTACGACAACGTCCATCAAATTTCCAAAGTGAGAGAATTGAGATCGATCCCACCCGGTGTCTAGACAGAATCTCCATATTAGGAGGCGAGCAGGTTGGGGAAGAAAGTCGTTATGACCTTCCAGACCTTAAACGACTTCACAATTTTCCCGACGAGAATGTGTTTCCGTGTTCGAAATGTCAGCTCTGCTGTTTGCTGTCAGGTTCAAAATCGGGGCAGCACTTTATGTCTCCAGTGGTTATACGGGAGAGTAAATCTCACAGGTGTTCTGTCTCGTTGTATTGTTGAAGGAATGTCAGAGAAGCATCAGCCGTTCTGTGACTTGCTTTGTTTCGTTATCAACTAAATGAGTTTCTCGGGTACGATCTTCGGCTACGGTTCAACCTAGACGCAGCACTCTAGCACACATAGGCCTACATAATACATGGAGTGGTGGCCGATCACAGCAGAGAGTTGACGAATTTCTTGTTCTCCAACGTCCTAAACAGTCATACATAAAGCGAACTACGCCTCTGCTCATCTTTACTCGTCTCCATGTGAGAAGCAGTGTTGCCAGACGGAGAAGTTAAAATTCTGGTACCATGCAGACCAAAATGTCTGGTATTCATCACAAAATTCTGGTACACTAATATTAATATACTATCGACCCGGGTAGCACTAATTATCTCTAGCCAAGAATTGAAGTCTATACATGGATATGCCACACACTTCTAAGTCTCGATCCTCCTTAATTTATATATTGTAAATAATGTATAAATAATTATTAATTAATTAATTACTTTGTAGGGAAAGTATGACACAAAATTGGCCAAGAGCAAAAAAAAATAAAAAATAATGTTGATCTGATCGCTTCCACACTTCACAGGATCGCCTGTTGGGCTACTGAAGATTGCCTGAAAATGTCATCCAAATCGCTCCAGCCATTTTGGAGTCCATAGAGAACATACATACATAAATACATACACACACATACATTGTTATATATATATATATATACATATATATATATATATATATATATATATATATATATATATATATATATATATATATATATATATATATATATATATATATATATATATATATATATATATATATATATATACACACACACAGATTTTATGGCTTACGTTTTTTTTCTTCTATTGATATAAATTACAATGATACACGATACCAAATTAAAAGAAAGCTGTTCAATTTCTAGAGCTAATCATTGTTTTAATTTGTCTTAATTTTAGCCGTATACTTTATGTAATTAACTATAAATTATTGGTGATTACCTGTGAAATTGTATAAACGTGTTGATAGATGTTTACTTTCTCCGAAAGTAATTTTGTGTGAAAACATACAGTATTTTTCTTTTTGAAAAAATTACGTAGGCCTACCACAGGGAGAAAAAGAAGCCCCGCCAGATACGTGCCTGCCTGTATACTAATGATGAAAGGCGACTGCAGCGCAGCCAAGGAAAGTTTTAAAAATTATTTTAAAGGCAGTGGAATATAAAACTCATTTTAGGTTTTAGCGTAAGTCGAAATAAATCAACAGTCATTTCAAATTTTTTCAATTTATAATTAAATATTTTTGTGGCAATAAATGTTCTGGTATTTATACGTACCAGGTAAAAAAAAATCTGGTAACTAATACCAACGGATACGATCTAGTACGAATGCCACAATTTTGGTACGTAGCGAGAAGGCGGATGAATACAATGTCAGTGTTTCAGTACAATTTGTTTTCGCGTTTCCCCCAATCAGCCAGGAGAGCAACAGATCGTCGGGGATAATCGAGCAGTCTTGTAAGAAGTGACGCGGGAGTTGATGTACTGACACCTGAGGCCCTAAGTAGATGCTACACGAGAACCGCTGTTAGATGGATTCCTCCGACACCCTTGGTTGTCCCACGATTGTACGAGGTGTCGTGACGTCACAGTGTCAACCCGACCGACCGGCGCGGCGGTTTGCCGGCTTCCCAAGTCCCGCTTCAGGTACGCCAAGCCTTACTCGCCGGGTCCTGCTGAAATCAGCTAGATCAGGAGACGCCCCAGGTTGTTTGTTCGAGGAGTGTTTGACAGGGACGTAGCTAGTATACGTGTAAAGGTAGGAGGGAAATCTAGAACCTGAGAATGTTATGAAGTAACGCCGCTCCCCTCAAATAAATCTAGGGATCCATAGATTCTCACCGACCCAGGTGGCGCAACAGTAAGACGTTGGACTCACAATCGGGAGGACCCGGTTTCGATCCCCGGCTCCGCCATCCTGATATCGGTTTTCCATGGTTCCCCGAAATCGGTATAGGTGAATGTTGGGATGGTTCCTTCACATATGCCAGGGTCGCCTCCTCTCTCAGCTCATGTCACAATACCAAAGTTTGTTAAGAATGAGTGATAATCGTCATCCAGAATTTTTGTATTTTGTGTCATAACGTTCTTTCTTGGTACATTTTTTGAACTTTAACCTAACTACGGAATAGAATATATATTGATAAAATTTTAGACACCATAAATCTTTATTTTCCGTCACCTTTGTTTCAGATCAAATTGTAGTTAAGAAAGTAACGACAAATTTTAAACTGCAATTTGATCTGAAACAACAGTAACGACTAAAAGATAATTACGGTATGTATGTATTCTATTCCATAGTTAGGTAAAAGTTCCTAAAATTTACACAGAAGAAAAGTTGACACAAAATTAAAAAAAAATTCGACATGATGACTATCACTCACTCTTAAATGCTATTCGGTCTGAGGTTCTATTATTACTGAATGATAAAAACAAGCAATTATTTCCTTAGATATTTCGGAAACTCCGACCTTATTTCGCCAGTTCCACGAGAGATGATATACGATGGAGCGTTACCTTCCCGAACCTCCCATTTAGGTTCCTTCTCATAAAGTGCGCTCTGCCGCGTCTTTCAACTACGACAACCGCAGGCTCGTCCACATTTCGTGGCAGCCACAACAGCAGTAATTAAATTCGCGATTGCTCGCGAAGACCCCGCGGCACGTCCACGTGATCTTTTACATAGATCTAGAAATATTGAACACTGATTTATTCTCGTGATTTATCCCTACACAGTGAACTACAACAGCAAAGACAAATTAGCTCATGTTTGGGTAATAAACTGTATAAAAATATTATATTTGCTTTCTATCTGCTCTGTAGTCCTTGACATAACTTCCATGAATTAAATTATTATGTTTTCATGTCGAAATATTTTCGAATTCAGGGATGTATAATACTAAACGAATAATGAACCTTTAAGTTAAAATTCACGTTTCCTAACTTAGCACTCAATGTGAACCGAGTCTGGAGAAACGTTCGAAAATGCTCCTCAGATATTTAGTGTTATCAAAAATTTCGGACAACAGTTTTTAAAAAATAAATTCGGTTTAACAAAGTAGATAAAACTAAGTCGCTGTATTAAGCATTAAGTACATGCAGTGCTAAATAAGATTCATAGTTAGTTTAAATATCTCGTGAAAAAAATAATTTCTAATCCCGCCACCGTGTTACTATTAATGCGGAACTAACAAAATACATGCATAAATTGCCATTGATGCATATATTATCATATTTTTAAAAAATTCAAACATGGCTGTAACATATGGACCGAAGATTTTTTTTATTTTTTATTTAATTACTTATTTTTGAACCCCCGCAGTCTAAGTTGTTTACGTGTAAAGTTGAGTGTTGTTTATATTTTAATAGTATTAAGATTATTGATGTTATTGTTATTAATGGTTAATTAATTAATTTAATTATTATTTTAGTATTTCCAGTCTGACAACAATTTGAGTTTTGAGGGTTAAGTTCGTTTTGGTAACTTACGTAATTTTATTTGTGTACGAGAAATTTTTATTTTAAATTTTATTTTGGTTGAATGGATTAATTCAGTGAAGCAGCTTATGATTCTAGAAAGCACCCTAGGAGGATTTCTGAGAGTTAGTGACGCCGAGAGCAGCGTTTTGTTTTCGCCTAAATTTTAAAATTTATGTTCGACATTGTTGAAGTGGAGCGAGTTTTAGCTGGCTGAATACGCGTCGATTTTTAGGAAGCGGGTCGTTGATGTGACGACTCCGATTAGATAATTAAATGTTGCATCTAAAGTCCGACAACAAGAGTGGATACAGGCGTTTAAGGGTAGGCCGAAGACGCGGCGCGAGGACGTTGTGGCAGGAAGAGCGCCTGGACGGTATTTGTGGTATTAATCTGTAGAGAGGTGTGTACTACCGCGAGCTACCGCGGAGGCCGATGAACTTTATTACGTCGAGGCATAGGAGCGAGCCGGCTTTCACTTAAGGGAAGACATCTCAGCAGTTTCCTTCGTTACGTTTCATCTGAAGCAGCAGAAGACCACTGGAAGCAGCGCAGTACTTTGCATCGAAGGACCAAAACAGCTAAGTGACGGAAACAGTCTCGATAGCGTTATACTAAGATTTGTAGTAATACCTCGCCCAGTAAGCACATCATATTTACATTTCAATTATAATGTCTGAATATTCCTTTAACTGTGGCGCTTTCTACTTCAATCTCTTTGTTTCCACACCCATATTAAAACCTGTAATGAAGGGTCTTTCATGCTCCTACGCAAGAGTTAGCCTGGACGAGTCTGTCACGTCCTGAGGGGTGTAGGTATTTGAAATGTTCACTTATTGGATATGCACGTTGCTTTACAAAATTAGTAAATCTTGTTGCATTCCTGAGAATCTCTTTCATGTCATCGATATTCTATATTTAAATAAAAATTACACGAACCATATTGACGAGAGCATTTATGGCAGTAATGTTGTGTTAGATAGTAACATCAGGTAGTTCCTGTGCACAAGTATCATCGCTGACGCCAATGGTAAGGTTAAGGTGTCCGCCTGTGGGTGCGCAGTTCCACACACTTGCTTTCAATTATAAAGTTCCTGCGACGCTGTACACGGCGTTACGTACTGATAGCGGCCGTATCGCCATAACGAGCCAAGCATGCGAGATTCCCGCCGATATATATTTACTAGGCCATTGGTTTAAAAGTTTGTAGCAAAGCTAGTGTATACCTCAATCTGAGTTTAACGTACATCATGTTTGTACATTTTGAAGTACAGCAACTTGAAAAGGCCGTTTTTAGCTATGTTGGAGTGGATATAAACGGTTTTGTTAATGAGTGAGTGAAGATATTTTGGTCAGCACTCTACATCTAGGTCTTTAGCGCTGATGGAGGGTGACACGATTGCGAGTATGGAGCAGCGCCGGAATGAATGAGCGGGGGAAACGGGAGATCCCCGAGAAAACCCGCCGACCAACGGCATCGTCCGGCACGATTCCCACATGCGAAAATCCGGCGATCCATCCCGCCGGGAATCGAACCCGGACCGCCTGGGTGGCAGTTTAGTTAATGAGCATGGCCATGAAAAAAATCACTCCGCCCTTGTTCAAATTGTGTTTTCTTTTCGTGCGTTGGCTTAGTGGACGCATGTGGAATAGTTTCGTCAAAAAACTTATTTACGAACACACTGCGAAGCATTTTAAGCGCGTGATAAGCGGCGCCCTTAAAGTAAGTGTTCATGCCCGCAAGGTCGAGTGGCGATACTGCGGTACGGAAGCGATAAGATAGGGTTTAGTCGTTGCGCTAACTAGCTGCGCCGTAGTCCCACGTTGATAACACCGAGTCTGACTCGAGTAGCGTAGCACCGTCTGCCAGTGTTGCCAGACGTACCAGAATTCTGGTATCTGTACCATATATTTCTCTTGGTACCAAATGTTATAACTTTACATCCTACAATGCAAAAATACCTCAATTTTGATTGCTAAACAAGTTTACTGTTGCTCTTAAGATAATTGTATACCTGTTGCATACATCACTTTTTAACTTAAAAATTATAAAGTAATGTTTGTATTGCAAAAACCATCTCTTTTTGTTACTTGTGATTAGGCCGCTTGCATTCATCACGTGCAAAGCTTAACGTGATATAATTTATTGTTAAAAATTAATATCTTCCATTTCATTTGGTACTGTTCACTGTAATTTATGTCGGTGGTAAAACAATATTATTAGCCTCAAAATTATATATAAATGCATGTACCAGAATTTCGTGAAGAATACCAGATTTTTACAAACCAAAGGAGTGTATTGGACATACGCCACTGCAGCAAATGGCGTGTCACGGAAAACCAGATAATACAGACAAGTAAACACATGCAATTCCGCAAGCAATTCAGTCAGTGAGTTACATACAGTCAACTAAACTACAAACTAAATCAACCCAAACGAGCATCCAGTCACCAAATGAAACTTATAAAATAAATAACTCAGATTATTCCGCAAAATGAATTTTCCGTCAGTAAGTGCACTGTTAAAAATTTCCGTAAATTCACGGAAATATTTACAGAAAAGTACTGTAATTTTACGGAAGTAGCTTCCGTAATATTTTGTTTACGGAAATTTGTCCGTATTGCCAGTTTACGGATGTTTGACAGTAACTTTCCATAAATTCATGAAAATATGTTCCTACAATTTTAAAGCATATTTTACTGTGTTTCTTAAAAAAAAAAGTGGTATTGATAATCACTATGAATCCTGGATGTCAAATACAAAAGTCGTCTCTTATAAAGTTGATATCTTACCACTGCATGGAACTCATTTACTCGTAAAGTGTCGCTGTGGTTCAATGGTTAGAGCTTCTGCCTGTGAATTATATGGTCGTGGGTTCAAATTTCAGCATCTTCGAAAAATTTTTCAGATTGCTAAATAGTGCGGCAGAATCCCGATAACACATAATAAGAAAATGTTGTATTTCTAGAAAATGGAGTGCTAGTAGATTACAAAAACTTAAATTTTTTGGCGGAAAACGGATTGTCCGTTAATTTACGGAGGGTTCCGTTATCAAAAAAGCTAAGTTTCCGTTACTTTACGAAGATTTCTGGATAATTTTTTGCCAGTACTTTTCCGTAATTTCACGGAGATTTTTTCTAACAGTGTGTGAAGCAACATGCAAAAATTATTGCCACAAAACATTTTCTTGGTATAATTTCCGAAATAAGATATAGAACTTAGCCCATATAGTATTAACTTTCAAACATGTGATGTTCAACCATTCCCTTGACTAAACTTAAAAAAAAAAAAAAAAAAAATGCTACTTAACCCTTTTAGTACCAACTTTCTTCGAGATGCCTACGTGAGAAATGCCATCATAACTTTCAGAAAATTGCAACTATTTCATAAATATTTTAAAAACTTGATACCAATAGAAGTAATCAAGTTGGAAAAAATTCTGCTGGCGATTAAAGGTTACCTTAATATACTGCAATTGTAAACAAAATTTTATAGGAAAATTTATTTAAATATAAAAACCTGTAAATCAAATTTTAAATAATATGTAACGGGCATATTTCATATATACTATAAAATGTAGTGATAAGCTACAAATTAAGACATTTTTCTTATTTTTTTCTGTGAAGGCAATAGTTTCAATTAAGTGGATTCAACATCAACATTTATTACAGTGCAATGGTCAGAGGTATATACAAGTACGACGTACTCGTCATACAGCAAGGCGTATGTGATACGCCATTCACTGTAATTAAAAACACCTAAAACTATCACCATCATAAATCATGCAATAAATATATCTTGGTTGGTATCATTGTAACCTGCAAAGCGCCACTTGGTCAATTATGGTAATGTAATTAGCATAAGTTTGCATGTGTTCATTATAGTTTTTGTGAGTAAGTACCCGTCAATCTGTCGACCTAGAAGGCCAGCTGCAGCCTGCAACGCCACATGTGGGGGGGGGGGGGGAAGGGACGCAAGCTTACAGAGGAGTACGCGGGATGCTGGGAGAAACGCGAATATGTAAGCAAGCAAGAAACACATATTTAACTCCGGTGAAAAAGGGATAATTTCTTCGTCGTCGTCAAACTGCGGGGCGGTGGACAGCGTACTTAGGGGTCACCAGTCGAGTGGACTTCCGGGTAGTCTCGGCCGTTTCCCTAATAACTCAACTCCGTCAATTATCTTTTCAACACTGGAACAAAATACTTAATTGTTTCGCTAACATAAGTCGAAGTAGTTCAACGTCAACGGAATCTGCAACCCGAGGTGCGTGGGTTCGTCGGCAATCGTTTTATGATATGAAATGCGAGTTTTCTTTAGCTAGCTGGGCACATCGTCAGTCTTTCATTAATCCATTTTAATCGTCGTAGATACGGACGGAAGGAGATTAAGGACATTAATAATAATAAACGTAGCAAATACAACGCCGATATATCGACATCTGGCATTTTTCGTACGGGCAATGGATGCCGATATTTCTGCTCTTTGCATCAAAAATGGTTAATAATCTTTATTTTGTTAAGTAGTCGTGTAGGCCTAGTCAAAAGTGTACATGTATTTTCACATTTTCTTTCAAAGTATTGAATAACAACCAAAACCAAATTTTAAAAGTATGGCCTAGTAACAAAATATGTTGAACATAAAAGTTTTTTTTTTTGGACTTACGCAATTGCGTGCGAACTTTGCCGTATTACAGAGAACCCCAATGTTACGAATTTTTAAAGAGGTATATAAAATTTTTAGTTTAATAAATGCATTAAATAGCACCATTTTGCACCTTAAGGGGCCTCCCTAGATAGGCTGCGTTTATTTGCGTGAGGCAGAAGGGGTAAGGTTGCCACTAACCGACATACATATGTAATACATTATCGCCTCTCTGCGCAAGCCGCTCAGATGGCGTGCAGTGATTTACCATTATCCTTTTTCCTATGGGACTTAAAGCGGTGTCCACATTATTTTATTTGTGAGCAGCATAGTTCAAAGTCTAACGCTTGTTTCTATAGTTGTGTTTTTCGAATTCGGTTGTTATTTGTCCAGATATGGCTGTCTAGAAAAGCCGTTTTTTGTTATTTTGAGGGTCCTGAAAATAATATTTGCAATAAACATGCTGAATTTTTAAATCTATAGCAATATAGCTTGAAATGTTGTTCTTTTCGTAGATATACAAATATAATGGGCGTTAAATAGTTTCGTCAAAAAAAGAATAGCCGTAACTCGCTGCAACACATTTGAAGCGCAGGAAGGGAGTCCCCTTAAGGCCTCGCTCTTTAGTTTAACAGTGGTTTCAAAAATATTTTTTTTAATGGAAATTCATGCATATATCAAAAATTAAGTCTGGCAGTTTTAACACTTATATGTCATAGTTTGTATCTGAATTTTTCTGTTGCAATACACCAACCAGATATTTAGATTACTGACCCTGAAATAGCACATATTTTGTTGTCAAAATAAGCCAAAATAAAGCAAAATATTTTTTTGCTAGCAAACGGTACATTATTTTAAAAATCGCTCTGGCAAAATTGTGCATCGTATGACTGTACACAGTCACAAATTTTTTCAAAGCATTTGGTTAAAAAATATTCAAGTTATTTGCAATTGTTTGAAATAAACGAAAGATCATGGCCGTAAGTGCCTAACATACATTTAACTCGTGCGAAGCATACCAACGACCGTAGGCGACTTAACTACGCTAATGAAGACGCTGCTCTTTTCGGAAGGAATTCGGGGGCGAACGAAGAAGAGAGAATAGTTATGCTGGAATCACGATAGACGCGATGCGAAGCGCGAGACGCAAATAAAATTACAAACTAAAGAAGTAATTTGGACATACATCATTGCCGCAAATGGTGTGTCACAGAATACCAGAGAATACACACAAACAAACAGACAAGTAAACAAAGAAAACCTCGCCAGTTGGCCAACAAAGGTAAAAAAATACAATTGCACAAGGATTTCAGTCAGTAATTTACAAGAGAATAACACAAACGAGCACCCAAGCAACAAAAAACAAATCAAAGAAAAAAATAGAAAAATAACTCAGATTATTCCACAAAAGGAATTCCGTCGGTAAGTACGAAACAGCAGACAAATCGTAATTACAACAACAAACAGACAAAACAAAACAAACTACTTGCTTGGGTGCTCGTTTGTGTTACTCTCGTGGAAATCGTAGACTGGATTCAATGTGGAATTGTATTTGTTTACCTTTGTTTGCCAGTTGCAAACGAAGTTCATTTGTGTTTTGTTTGTTTACTTTCATGTTTGTTTGTGTGTATTGCCTGGTTTTATGTGACACGCCATTTGCTACAATGGCGTATGTCCAAAATACTTCTCTAGTTTGTAACTTGCCTCCATTGCAAGAATCGTTCAAAAATAACACGCGAATAAACTATCTTGTTAACTAATCAGCGTCGAGACTTCTCTGACCTCAGTGCGACAAAAATCACGGACAAGACGTTGAATGACCGAACAGAACGTTTTTTTTTTTTTCTATTTTACTCGCGTTGCGGACGTAAACAAAATTTAATTTTGTGCCTAAATGTTTTTGAAACTTTCAGTTGGTAGTAAATTGCATTTATTTATTTTTCGAAAGATTTTTGTTTGTTACCAGAAGTAAATCATAATAGTTTAAAGTAAACTTGTTATTGTGGCTTTATTTTCACATTCGGGAATGCCAGTGGCTATTTTTAATATATGACAAAGAAACAGGAAAAACTTAAATACGTTATTGTACATATGTATGGCTGTCGTACAGTAGGTTAGTATGTAGTGGCAAGAATTTATTTACTTTTTTTATTTGATGCGTGGCAGATGAACTGGGGTTCACAAAACAAGACTTTTTTTAGTGTCTGAAAAACTACTCACGGGGCTTGTGTGAAACTACTCTGGAAACATGCAATGAACTTTGCTAAACACTTTTCACCATTAAAAGATGGGGTCACCACTGAAAGTGTCAGTCAGGCGAGTGATCTACGATACCACTGCACGCTGTTTCAGTGTCTTGCGGTAGAGGCGATACCGCACCAGATGAGCCGGTCAACATCGCCCTTGGTGCCTGCATCACTCACACTAACACACGGCCAGTAGGCGGGTGCCTTAAAGTTTATTTTCTAAATCCTGAAAATTGCAAAAATTATTGTTTTTGAGGCCCGTTTTATGTACGAAGATCTTAGTTCAGAATCTATAAAATGTGGGGACGTATTCAGAATAAATATATGTATAATTTTACGTCATAAAATTATGGATCCACCGCTGAACGTATCATAAAGGCGAGCTATTAGTAAGAAGACTGTACGCCAGTTCAGTGACTTGCACCTGGAGACTAGGCTAACACAGTAATCACAATAGTTCGAAAAACGCGTCGCGATAGGTGCGATGCGAGTTAAGTAACTTCTTAGCCAATCAGCGTCGATATTTCTATGAATTGCATGAGCGACGTGATTTAAATATAAAAATAATTTTTATTCGTGTCGCAGAGACGACAATTCTGAGAGACAGATTTCAATTTCGTAATTAAATGTTGTTAAAACCAGAAAATTGGTAGTAAATATCGTTTTAATCATTTAACAAGAAATTTTATCTAAACAAATTATAAACATTTTATGTGAACGTGTAATTTGGGCTGAATTTTCACAGACACGTTGAATGCCACAGTAAAAATAAACAAAAATAAAGACAGATGTAAACATCAATGGCTGTTGTCAAGAGTTAAGTATGTAGTAGCAAGGAACTATGTACACGTAATTGTCGCGCGGCAACAAAACTAGTGTACACAATAAGGAGACAATTCAAGTGTCGCATTGCTCCTTATCGTCGCGTCTGTCTCAATGTTGTGATTCCAGTACGAGACATGATGAGTAAGCCTGTGTAGTCCTTCGAGTTCCCATACTTCTAGGCCTCTAATGTGCAAAATACGGCAACCTAGGCAGACACCTTAAGATATTGTGAAATCTGTCCCGCTCCTACAATAGTCAATCTGACGTGGTTCAGTAAGAAGTAATAGTTGGTTGGGGGAAGGGGAGACAGAAACATTCTTTCCTTGCAAGTTGATGGCCGTTATTATTTCCATCCTTTGTGTTTTGCTTGTATTTTTTTTTTATTTTGCGTTTCCGCATAGAAATTCTTGTCTATTGTGGCCTCCTTCCCCGTCCCCTCTCCCCGCTTAACAATCTCCCCCTCTCTTCGCCACATTTCCTTTACCCCTTCCCCCTTTTTCTCAAACTCACACACTTTATCGGCGTCAGGTGGAACTCGTAGTGGGAAGAGAAAGAGATAGTAATAATAATATCTCGGCAGATAAAACATCTGCTCAGAATAATAACAACTGTTTGTTGAGTCGAACAGCGACCTTCCAAGTCATCTTTGGTGGTATACACTTCACACCTAAATTAAGGCCATGCTCTCATGTTTTTACTCCTATAGCGATATTATTTTTTACACCTGAACGAGAACAGATAAGAAAAAACTGTTAAGAAGTTTCGTTTAAAATCGTCTTCTCCATGTTGGTTGATTTTTTTCAACGCAGAAAATACTATGGTTTTAGCTATTAATAAAGTTAACGAAATTTTAATTAATTGACTTTTTAGTCTAAACCTCATAATATCTTCGTTTGGAAAAATTAGCTGCCACGGCAAAAAAAAAAAAACATTTTAAACAAAACTGCCAAACAGATATTTTATATTTGCTTTTGTTTAAACTTTAAATAATAACTATCGCAAAACTATAGTAACAAGAGAACATGGTCGTAACAGTCACAGTTGCTTATTACTATTTCCTTACAAATCTATTCATTAAGGACGTGCTCCACAGTTTCACTTTCCTTTACGATAAATTTTTTAAGCTTAAATGAGAGCATATATTACAAATATGTTTGGCAGTTTCATTTTAAATAGTTTTTGCCTTGATACATTATTTTTTCATGGCAATAAATTAGACGCTTTCAACTAATAAATAAAGTTGAACATTTTTAATTAGCTCCATAACAAGCGAAAACCATAGTACTTTTTGTCTTTAAAAAATTTTGTCCACATGGTGAACACCAATTTAAACAAAACTGCTAAACAAATGTCTGATACATCCTCTCATTTAAGCCCGGTACACACTATCCACAATTCAGCACCGAATCCCGTAGCTAATTCAGTACAAGTAGCACTGCGCTAGTGTGTACCGCAACTACGTTGGTTCCAGACAGAATTCCGTACCTAAATTCACAGATAGAGCCCGTCCTATTTTTCGTCGTAGTGTATGTTTACGCGCATAGGCAGTACACAGTTTCAACCACCGCGCATGCGAAGTACACACGTAGGGTTGCCAATATTATCTGAGTAGAAATAAAATTCTTGTTTCCTACTGAACAAACGACCATTGAGTTTTCAAAACATTAATAATATAAGATTGTTTCACGTATTTGGCAATTACAGGTACGTCTTGTATTATGAAACAGTTTTCGGTAATTTTGCAATTACACTTTATGGAATATAGCAACCAACATCACAAACATATTTTTCTTCCTTATGTACCAAAACATGTTAGTAAACAAAGATAGTGAGTACACAACACCAAAGTTTTGCAATACAATTCTGGTATAAAATTTCAATCGACATTTATGAACAGAATTAAGTAAGTAATTGAGTATAGAGTTAAGGACAGTGTGTACCAGGCTTTAGGTTTGAAGGAATAACTATCGCGGAAACCATAGACACAGGAAAGAATGGCCGAAGTAATACGATGTTATGTAGTTATTTGTGTTAACGACAACACCAGGCTCAAAACTTTGCTTTGCTTTATTATCTGGTTTAAGTTTTCATAGCGTTGTCACAGAATAAATAAATAGTAACAGAAGCGACAAGACGTGATTTGTATCATACTCATTTTCTCTTCGGATTGCCATGGCGTCAGAGTTCGCAGAAGTTTGGCTACCCTGAAGTTTATTAGGCCTTATTTTATTATATGTGAGGAAATTAATACGTAAGTAACGTCACATTTACGATTTAAAATTATGTAAATGAGACACTATCAAATTACAGTATTTCGTGAAATTTAAGACATTGTTTAAACCAATGTCTCAAATTCCACATGGCTTTGTTTACTTTCCTGTATGCCCCGAGAGCTTGTACAATAACAATGTTTAAAAAGCTCCATTATATCGCTTTAAATAGAGTTAGTTACTATCTGACGTTGAGCCTCGAATCGTTATGTTCACCACTTAAAAATATTATGCTAATATACAAACTAATTGCAATATCCCAAGAACTACAAGTGGTTACATAAACCAATGTCTCTAATCCATGTGGTATTTTTATGGTACGATAACAACAATGAAAAAGCTTTCCTTGTCGCTTCTGTTAGCATTATTTAGTCTGTGACATTGTCATGTAATACTGCGAATATTTTCAGTACTGTCGCAAAACATGTCGAATTTTGCAAATGGCATTTATGCTAATAACTTCTCCCAAGACCTTAGTAAAAAGGTGGCGTTGATATTCTGAGACACGCTAGTATATTTTCTAAAACGTGCATTAGTAGTAAAGATTGTAAAAAAAAAAACGTTTTAGAATCTTCGAGTTCAAATTAGCACGATTTAACTAGCCTTTGAAGAAGAAAGAATTGCAGCCAAATACATACACTGCAACGTAAATATTTCTTGTATTAGTTCCTGTTGAATTGGTAGCGAATTAGGAATTTCAGTTCTATATATTTAAGCCTTACTAAAGGTGTTGGCTTAAAATTAATGACACCTGATTTTATTATCTGGAGAATAAACAGAACAAATATGGCTGTTGGCTTTCGTGGCCGAAATCATAAATATCTCACCTTCTCGGTTTATGCCACGTACACATGACCTTGCCTATACACGTGTCTACATACGTACTGTACATTCATACGTAGTACATACATACACACATACATACATATACATACGTACATGCATACACTTGCATACATACTACGTACATACGTACGTACAGTACATACATGCATGCATACATAAATACAGAATAATCACTAACTTAAAGTTTTAAAACTTCATTTTTATAATGCTTCATTACGAGTCAAATGTACACTGTACTGTCAAAAGTATACTGTAAAAAGGTTTTTGTAAACATTGCAACGGAAAAAAGTACAAAGTTTTTACTTATAAAGTTATTTGTTTGATAAGTTAACGGATTTACTTTGTAAGAAAACTTGGGTAAACTTTTTTGTACCGAAAAATAACGAGTTTGTAGGGAATGCATACAAATTGCAGACTCTGGTGTTAATTTTGCTTGAATAAAGTGAATATTCATACAAATGACGCGCAACAAAATTAACAAACTTAAATAACTGAACCAGTTTTTTTTATATATAAAAATAAAAAGCTTCGAACTGCGTGTCAGTTGAGTCGGTTTTGAAATAATGTTCGAAGTAAACATTCTAAAAGTTACAGGTTCGAATCCCGGTACGTCCACGAGAATTTTATTTTCAAAATAATTACACAATTTTTTTTTGATTGAAGAAGTTATTTTGCAAATTAGTTAGTTTTCATGAACACAATATAATTAAAAATAGAAATTGCATTTTGGCCATTGAACGTATGTACAAAAACCACAAAAATACTTATAAAGATCACTGTAAAGGTGGTAGATGAGCAGAGATTTTCCCTTAAATGACTCAAAAGTAAATCTCTATTTATAAAATGAAGTGCCCCACTCACTCATCAACGCACAGCCTAAACCATTGGACCCAGAAACATTGAAATTTTCAACGTAGCTTCCCCTCATGGCGTAGGAACCCACTAAGGAAGGATTTGTCGAAAATCGAAAATTAAAGGTCTGAAAAGGAGCAAAACGTGTTTTCGCGAAATTCTCGATAGTTAATAAACAATATCCGGTTTGGATATCATCTGCTCTAATTAATCTTATCAAAAAAGATAGTCTATTCAGAAAATATAAAAAAAATGATCAAAATTATTTAAATTTTTCTACCCAGCGCAAATTAGTGAAAAGAAAAAATTAGAGCTGATAAAAGTACTTGACTTCATAAAATTAAAAATTATATCAAATGAAATCCAAAACAATTTTGGAATTATGTAAAATTTATGAAGGATGTTCACCATCTAAATTTAACTATTCTCAGTAATGGTAACGTAATACAAGATCCAAGTGAAGTAGCTAATCTTTTCGGAAAAAAACTTTACTGAAATCTATGAAAAAACTTCTAAAATTTTCAATTCACATTTTACTTCTGATTCTAACAATCATTTATCTATTCCTACTCTCAATGATTGTTTTGTACTCTGGTCTATCCCTAACTTCATAATTAAAGCCTGTACCGAAATCTTTGCCCCCATATTATCTAATATCATCAATACTAGTTTATCTTGTGGTATTTTCCTAATGTGTGGAAACAAGCAAACGCAATCCTGGTTTTTAAAAAAAGATGATAAACATAGTCTTAATAACTACAGGCCTATTCCGCTTCTACGTACATTTTATAAAGTCATGGAAAATTTCATACATAAGCACATTAATTTATATAAATGTCATCTCCAATCACCAGAAGAAAAGAAAGAAACACTACAACAAATTTTTTGAATATATGGAGCTGTTACATCTAAGAGGTCAATATGATGCAATTTATATGATGATATATTGATCCGAAATAAGCATTTGACACGTGTCAACATTCCATCATTCTTTATAAACTTAGGTACTTACGTCTTGATTGTGCCTATGTTAAATGACTTCAGAGCTATTTGATGGACAGAAATTTTACTGTCAAAGTAAAGAACGTCTATTCCACCTCCTTTCTGGCCTTTTCTGGAGTTCCTCAAGGTGGCATATAGTCCACTCTTTTATTCAGTCTGTTTATCAGTGATATTGTTCAACAATTAAAATTTGCAATTTGCTTATTGCATGCATGCTGATGATCTAACTAAAATACTTGCTAAAATTAGTAACTTATTTGATTGCAATAAACTTCCAGCTGATATTGACTAAGTTCATAAATAATGTAGCATTAATGCTATGAATCTGAATTAAAAAAAAAACTATCTGTATCTCATTTACGCGTAAAAACTAGTCCTATAATGTTTGTCTACCTGGTAAATAATAGCAAAATAAAAGTAATGATAGTGTGCATGACCTTGGAATATTATTAGATAGTAAACTCTATTTTCATCTTCATGTTGACAATTTAATCTGCAATGCTCAACGAACTTTAGGGTTGATAAAATATACCACTAATACTTCTTCCTCGCCTGATTCCTTAATAAACCTTTATTATGCTTTGATAAGGTCCAAGCTAGATTACTGTTCTGTTATTTGGAACAACATTACCATTACGGACTCTAATCGTATAGAGTCAATCCAATAAAAATTATTTAAAATTATATTTATGAGATTTTCTCAACCGCTTCAACCTTTAAATTATACAGATATTCTAAATGATTTTAAGGCTACTAACTTACATGCTCGTAGAATAATTAATGATGCTTTATTTGTTATTAATTCCTTTCTTTATTACTATGATTGTAAAACTATTGTAAACAAGGCAGGTTTAAAGATGTCTAACCATATAAGTAGGATATTTAGTCTCTTTTTTGCATTATCTATAAATAATGACTTAGTAATAGATGTATATTGCACTTTAATGAAATTTGTGAATTGGATCCCTTTAATGGTAAGATAATTAGGTTTCTTTTTACTTTAAATGTGGTTCATTTGATGTATCTCCTTTACGTCTGTTTATTATAATTTTTTTTGTATATGTTGCATGCTGTCTTGTTAGTGTGTTGTACTTGTCTAGTCTAATGTTTTATGTATGTTTGTTGTTTGTTTACCTGTTATTATTGTATATGTTTAGTGTCATCCTGTTATTGGTCGCAAGACTGTTGGATGGCACTTCAAACCTAATAAAAAATGATAAATAACAAATATATTATTATTATTATTATTATTATTATTATTATTATTATTATTATTAAGGTAATCCTGGGTTAGATGGCCCACTTAACGGATAATCGGCGATAAATGTTTCAGCATAACGAAAACATATGATTAATTACACGAACAGATCAAGAATTCAAATCATTTATTAAGAAATATTTTACTGTTTCTGATATGGCCATATCCCCCGAGTGTTCGAATGAGTTGTCCCCTGCCCCTTCACCAACGTCCTCGGGATTTATGCATGATCGAATTCGTAGAAAACAATAACTAAAGGGTCGGTTTCACCAGCAAAGTTTAATTTTTACACAAAACGAGATTAACAAATCTCGCTTAAATGTTAAACTTGTGGTAAGCTCAGAGTGGTGTTTCACCACCATCACTGCAAGTTTGAGTTAATCTAGATTTGCGTAACTCGGCACAGTGTCTGTCGAGTTGCCTTAAACGTACGAAAACTCCCGAACAGCTGCCGGAGTTTTCCGAGTACCACGGAGTTTTCCGAGTACCACAGTAATAAAATGTCATGTTAGTCACTGCCTTCCGGATTATTATAGAAATGTGGCTACGCTTCACAGCTGGTAGCGAAAGCAGTTGAGTGCGTCTATAAATAAGGAACAGTTGACGCTAGGAAGCACGTTCTCTAGGAGTCATTCCTGTAGTATGACGTCATCGCAGGAAGATCACTCACGACCTTGAAGCGAGTGTTTTGTTACTGACTCAGTTGATCTCTGGGGTTGTTCGTAGACGTGGAACTACGGTTAAATCACGCAGCAGCATGCAAACGTGTAAATAGTTTTTTATTTACCAACTGCAATAAAAGTAGAGTACCGGAAATAAAAATTAAAATTATCACTTTCACTGGCGCCGACTTCAATCAAATAATGGAGGGACAGTAACCCAGACAACCCTAATGAAGTGTTGCGTCCGGGAGTCCTCCCATGGGAAAAAATTGGATTTAAATGTGTAAGATTAGTGCTATTCAAGTATTTCTTGTGCTTTAACATTCGATACACCACAAGTAGAAATATTCATGTTTTTAAAGATTAAAATTGTTTGTATAAACACAAGCTTTTTTCTTTAACAAAAAATAGCTTTACCATCCCCCATTTCCCACGAAGTCAGCAGCACTAAAATAAATAAATATCGTATGAGAAGGATACTCCAGGACCAGGGTACCGTACCCCGAATACAGATTTTATGACTGGGAGCCTGTAGGTAGGTTTCGTATGTTTAAAAATTTCAATATTTTTTATTTTAAATTGTAGCCTTTTTACTCAAATACAAAAATACTTCATTTTGTGTTTTAATATAGGTGAACTTTTAGCCTACAACATCGTTATACACTGTGAACAGTGGTGATGCGTGAGGAGCAAGTCGTGATTAAAAGTGACTATAGCGATCTCTCAGTTGCGTGTGGAATCATTTGACTGGTAGGAGTAGGTACACTCCTCAGCCAGTAGTAAGTAAGAGGCGAGGAACTAGTTGTCAGTAATACACCCAGGTCTCAGCAACACAACTGTCGCCTGCTCCAAAGTGTACAGTCGGATATTAAACTACCTGCCTTGGTATACAGTTACGCTTCGCCACTGGCTGTGAATCTTTTCAGTTTGGTATGTGCGTTGGTTATAGTGTCATCCTTAAAACGGTAACGTGCAAATTTTGACTCCTACACGAAAACTATGAGCGATAAAAAAATTTCATAAGAGCAAAATTTCGTCACATTTTATGTCTAAAATAATAAAAAAATGTCAGGTACAAATATAAAAATAAAAACACGGTGATGAGAATTCCTGTAGATCGTTCCCTTAACGCCTTCTCCTCCTTCGAGCTGCCTGATCTCAGACAAGTTAGCCAGGCGAACTCGCATAATCTAACGTAACCTTCCCTGAGCGACTTCAGTAACCATCCTCGATAAAACCACAAGCATGTCGTGAAAATATGTTTACACTATTTTGTTTCAATGCCTCACCTGCACATCTGCAGCTGTACTTTATTGTTATTGGCAGCGTGTCTTTCTTCAGACACGTCTCATATTTGACTGCACCAATCAGATTAAGGCTATTGTGACACCAACACGTCTGTGATTCGCAAACGTAATCCTTAAACTAGTCAGAGTCAAAACACCCAAGCACTGACCATGAAGCAGAGCTGCAGATGTGAAACCAAAAGTTGCAAAAAATGTATCGCCACAAAATTGCGGCTCTAGGAATCGCAGATAGTTGTGATTTCTGAGTGTCAGGTGCTGTAGTGCAGGCCCATTTTGTTCTACGTGTGTCTAGATGTCTCGTGAGTTCTAATATATTGTTGCGAGTCGCGACTATCTGGCTGAGCGGTGTAATACGATACAGCGGTGGCAGAGCCAAGACACCTCCCTTCCTACCCACCCCATGGCGCCGTGACTCTCTGGCTGAGCAGCGAAAGAAAATACAGTGAGGGCAGAGCTAAAATACCTCCTTGTGCTCTTTACGGATTGTATTACCTTGAGTGATGCCACGAAAACCACCGGCACGCCGCGATAACCAGAGAGCAGTGTAAGCTGATATAGCAGTGACAATAACAAAGATGTTCGGCGCCCGCTCATGTAGGGTGGCGGCCATCTGCGCCCAATATCGGGTAACAGAAGGAGATATCGTGGTCTATAGTATTCCTGTTCATGCTCTATCTTGCGGGACGGTGTTTTACCCTGTTGCAACACCTTTCCAGGAGGTTTGAGATCAAAGACTTGCCGAGAGAATTCGAGACTTTAGGGTGAGTATATAAAAGGGGAGCTGCGGCAGAGGCGAGAGAGTTTTTGGCTGGCAGGTGCCTGGTGTGATAGTGACGAGTGGCGAGAAGTATTGGGTTGCGACAAGTGTTCGAGGGCGTCTGGCGAGTTGGATCGCGGCAAGTAGTGGGAAGAAGGTGTTTCTGGGCCACAATAGGTTCATCGGTGCTCGTTCATTGGGTCCACTATTGTGAGTGATTAGAAAGACTTTCCATGCACAGAGAACTTATATAGATATATTATTTAGATTTTTAGCCTGCATGTAAATTGTAGTTATTTGTTTTGCCATCTATTGTGATTAATCATTACAGACACAGGTTTTTTTTATAGATAGTTGTAAATAAACTAGGTTAGCTTTGTTAATTTTCTTTCTTCCGTCTCCAAACGTACCTAGCCCCAACTTGTAACAATATATTTTATTTCACATTTTGATTTTATGAGAATTACTATTGTGTATCCTGATATTTATTATTACTTTTTGTTGTAGGCGCAATGTTACCATCACCTGTCGAAGAAGAAAATTCCCTGAGCAGTGATTATTTCTGGAATTGTCTAGGGAAATCTTGAACAGAGTTTCCACATTACTGACTATAACTAGAGACGTTAAAATTTGACGTTATATTTTCGGGGCGGGGTAGAATCCACTGGCCTACATTCACCCGAACTTAGGTTAATTCTACTGCAGGTTAGAAAAATCAATATTAGAATATTGGCTCTGGGAAAATTTCTGCCGTTAAGAGGTGTAAACTGACCGATCACAGAGATTTCCTGAATTTTATGTTATGTATTGCTTGTTATCGTATATTAAAACCCGTTTTTTTTTCACTTTAAAGTTGAGTTAAATGACTTCTGTCATTTCCAAGCATATTTAAATTTATTTTTACTACAATTTCGTATTTTTCTGGTCCCTTTGTGATTGCAGCGAAACTAGAGGCAGAAATGTTTTCTGTGCCAAACTCTCCCATAGTAAAAGACATTTTCTTTCTCACGTGTAGTACATAATTAACCTTACGCGATACCACTACATGACATTATAGGTTCTGAGAAGAGCCCACGATTTTTTGGTGAAAAAAATTCTGCAGCAGTTTGTGTCAATGTCTTATGTGCATATATGAAGCTCTGATGGCAGAATGTATTATTGCACAGACGTGGCTCAGCTGACTGTGACACCAGTAACAAGGTTACTGCGACACCACACGTCTGTGATTTGCGTGTAGAATCTTAGACACTGAGAGTTAAAAAAAAAAAAAAAAAACACTGACCACGAAACAGAGCTGCATATGTGGACGTAAGGCATTGAAACCAATTGTTGTGGAAATATTTTCACAAAAAATCATGGGCTGTAGCTCAGGCATTATATCTTTGTGTGCCCGCATTACTGGATAGTGAGTATTTACAGTTGATCTCACATCGTTGGTTGAAAATATTATTCAGGCGTACCACCACACAAAATGTCGACCAACAGCAGAAGATATATAATCACGTAGTAACTTGGAATCCAGCTTCCTGTAAAATTATATCGTGAAATTGGCATGTTCCTACTATAACATCAGACTAGTGGCTCTTCGGTCAAAAAATCTGAATACATGGTATTAAATCAGCAGATATTATTTTGCCACTGTATGTTGTGTGTCTGAGGGACAGTTCATGTGTTCGAGCGCATTCTTTCAGAATCTGTGACAACTTTGGCTCTTTTGAACTCCTGTAATTTTCATGCCTGACATGCACTTCAAAAGCGTTGTAATGTGCGGGGAAATTCGTTGTATTCTACGAAACTATTACGTATGTGTCCATTCTACTAATACGAAAAGAAAATACACTTACGACAAGGATGTAATATCACCGTTAAGACATCATACTTATTGAAAACCCGCCAACATAGCTACCAACCACCATTTAGGCTGCCGTACTTCGAAACGTCCAAGCTGTATGTATTCAAAACTCAGAAACGTGTACTGAACAATGTCATAGACTCCTCACTAATAAATCGATACGGTCACAGCTTCAGGTCCCATAGTACAAATGATCCGGCGTGAATCTTCCATACTAGTTGGAGCGATGCGACATATGATGCAAACTTCAAGGATGCCCTTACATATCTGTCACTACAGAGTCTTTAACGCGCAAAACTGCTCAAAGTAGACGGCGCCCTTGAGGACATAATTGAGAATTTTTTATAATATTTTCTTATCTTTAAAGAGGTTAAATAGTACCACCTCACAGTAAATTTTAGCCAAACGTTGGCCAGTTTTCATTAAAAAGTGTATTTATAAAGTAGAATTTAACTGAAAACAGAGGAATACCTTGCAAAGTGCGTAATTTAGCTTACAGAAGTACGTCTAACTTCCCCTTACACGACCTATTTATGAAGTTTCAGATATGTTTAACAAATCATGTCGTGTTTGCTGTAAGGCAATATTTCTTTACCGCGAGCTAAATATCTTTGTAGCAAAGTTATTTTGGAGTGGGTCATATTTAAACAAAACTTTACTGAGGCAACGATATTTGTTTTGACTGTGTATACACATTCTGAGTTGTTTGTCGAATTATTAGGCTGGTAGGGCAGATACACTCTCGAGACAGCAGCGTACAAGATGCAAGGTACGAGAATTTTTGACCCGCTTTGTTTCAGTGCCTTACGTGCACACCTGCAGCTCAACTTCTTGGCTATTGCTTTTTGTGCAGAGTTGTTAATCATTTGACTGCGCCAATCAGTACACGGATAACTGCGACACAACATGTCTGTCATTTGAGGGTTTAACCTCCAGACTCTGGGTGTTACGGCATCCAATCACTGGCCACAAAGCTGAGATGCAGGTGCGCACGTAAGGCATTGAAACAAAGTGTTGCGAAAATCTTTTCGCCAAAAATTTCTGTCCCTAGACTAAGAATTAATCAATGTACCTCGTTCACCGAAACTTGACATCATTGGGTGCATTAATGCCAAGTTTTCTTATATGTGCCAGCTACCTACTCGTTAGAGGCTCACAAATGATGAAGCTATAAGGACGACCTTGAAACGTGCATCAAAAAATCTCTGTGAGACTGTGAGACAAGAGCTGAACTACAGTGCAGGATTCCCACCGAACCATTTTACTATGGGACTTTAAGGGGTGACCATATTATTTTACTGGTGGAAAGTCTGTAGCAAAGTTCAGTGCAAGTTTCTATCTGAGTTTCACACAAAACCAGTTAGAACATTTTGAAGTACAGAAGTCTTAAACGGCGGTTTTTAGCTACGTTGAAGAACTTAGAAAATGTGTTTTAATGACCATGGTGTCTTAACAGTGACGCTCCGTCATTATCCGAAGTGTATTGACATACCTAACTGAAAAAAAAATTACAGTAAATAACGTAGTTAAGATCTCATACATAAAATAAAATTTAAAAAGTACATATTTTGTAGTAAAAAATATTTATGAAATTTAAAATAAAAGTTTTAAAACTTCAAAAAATTTTTTTAAAACAATAAGTTACGCAAACACTATGAGAAATGAAAATGTTATAAAAACTAAATTTGTCACAATTTATGTTTAAAATAAGATAAAATATCTAGCACAATAATTATAATAATAAAAATGTGACGATGAAAATTACTGTAGGATTTTCAAAGTGTATGAAGATAAGAGTTTTCTACCCGGGAGGGGGAAGGGAGGAATAGGCTGGTTCAGACCTCAGGGTTAACCCTTGGGGCACGACTAAGCGAGGATGAAACTGCGGTAGATGGGTACAACACAACATCCAGTCCTGAACCCGCAGAGATAACTGTACAATTTTTCTCCACATCTGGGAATCGAAACCGGGACCCTTGGCCACAGGACAGGCCCTCTAATCGTAGAGCCAAGAGGTCGGAGTCAAAGCGTGTACACCTACCTATTTTACAGTTGTTTTATCTTCCATTTCTATCTTCCTTCCACGTCAGTGTCATCTACTGCAGCTTACTTTAAACAGGATGTTCGTATATTCATATTACAAACTTCAAGAGCTAAGAAGGAACTGAGTAGACAATATTTTGAATAGGAAGCCATGTTCAGAAACGTACCGCATTCGTGCTACAGCCGTTACTATTTGTTGGATGTACCAGTGTTATTTTGCAACCGGATAGGTAGTATGACGTCAGAAGAGCACCATGTCAAATTAGCAGGGACCCCTATTTTTTGCGAAAAGAATTTTGCCCCAGTTTGTTTTAGTGCCTTACGTACATATCTGCAATTCTGCTTCATGGTTATCGGCAGCGTGTCTATGAGAAGGAACGTTTCTCATTTGACTGAGCCAATCACAATATAGTTCATGTAATACCACACGTCTGTGATTTGCCGGTAGAATCATGACAGTTAAAATATCCTATCACTGACCACGAAGCAGAACTGCAGATATGAATGTAAGGCACTGAAACTAAGTGAGGCAAAATTTTTTTCGCGAAAAACAGGTGTCCCTACAAATGAGGTGTGACGTAAGGTACAGTATTCTCTAAACGTGTACTGAACCACGTTGATAAGAGACACACAGGCATGTGAATGGGGCTCCAGCAGGCATGATTCCACAACAGAGTAAACGTCACATGCCATCAGCTGATCCTCTGCCGTCCTATCCGGTTACAAAACAACACCGGCACATTCGACACATTGTGATGGCCGTAGAATGGAAACTGTACGTTTCCGTACATTGCTTCCTGTTCAAAATATTGTCTACTCAGTTCCCTCTACTAGCCCTAGAAGTCTGTAGCATGAATTTCCAAATATCCCGTGTTTTTTCGCACTACATGGCCATTACTTAGTCGTCTTTCAAGCACACCAGATAAATAACCCACTAAGTGAAAGGGACAAAGAAAAAATATTCTTTAAACTTGTCCTCACGCGTGTAGTTATAGTAACCAAAATAATAAGCACCGAAATTATATACTAACTAAAGTACCGTTCTTTTGCTACCTGGTCAAAAAAAGGTATCAAATTTTGTTATTACTATATTGTACGACGAGAAGTATGACAAACCTGATTATTCCAGGAGCAAAACTGAGAAGACATCATGTAAACCACAAGACCTACCCACCACCGACGGGCATCATGATTACCGACGCTTTATCTGAAGAGCAGGTTCATTCATTCAAGCTGTTAAAGAGTTAAAGATTAGTGTTCTGTGTATAGATTTAAGTTTGGGTTACATCAGCAGGTAAGTGGTAAGCCTACAAGCATAAAACCAAAACATCAAATAAGTAGCGATTTTAAACCTGGGCATCCATGTTACATTGCAATCTGATTCAAAAGTAGACAATCTTTGAAAGAACACATGCTCATCTATACAGTCACTATCACTAAGGTATACATTTCAAGTTGTTAGAAAACATATTGCACTAAGTGTCTTTTCTTTGACTCTTAAACGTTACTGTTTCGATAAACAGAGGTTACTGAGGTGTGACCAAATATTTAACATTACATGAAAACTATTCTAATGTATGAATGCATAATGTATGTTTATTTGAGCTCGCTGTTATATAGTGTAGTAATTAATTAAATTACCTTTCACTTTGGTGCTACTCAAAATCAAGTGTTGTGCACTCATCATACATAGTACACACAAATACTGTAAATGCTCGATACCAGAAAAATTACATATATTCATCTACACTTTAACTTGCTTAGCATGTTATTGATTTACTTCGTGTCAGTTGCAAAAAAAAAAAAAAAAGAAAGAAATTTCAGAGCACTTTTTTATGACGGGCAACCAATACAATACAATACTGTTTCTGGATTTATTTAATTCCGCTGTGCGAGATTAAGGACTCTCCTTCAAAGCTGAGTACCTGAGCCAGGGCGATCTGGGCTCCATTCCCGGTGAGGTCAGTCCCAGAATTGTGCTGGACGATACCGTTGGTCGGCGGGTTTTCTCGGGGATCTCCATCCTTTCATATTGGCGCTGCTCCGTACTCACATCATGTCACCCCTCACCAGTGCTGAAGACCTCGATGTTGAGCGCTGACCAAAATCTCTTCCCCACTCTGCTTCATTCATGGGCAGTGACTGATATTTTCAACTCTCGGCGGCTTAGGATTCTACCTGCATATCACAAACGGATGGTGTCGCAGTAACCGCACTCTCATAGGTGCACGAATTTACGATGTTTTTTGCACAAAAACATACTGCCAATAACCATGAAGCACAGCTGCTGGTGTGCACGTGAGACATTGGAACAAGTTGGTGCTAAATTCTTTTCACCAAATAATAGTGTCTCTTCCTACGCGTACCGAATTATAATATAGTCATTCTGCTGATATCTCAGCTCTGTTCCACATTCAGTCGTTACGTCATCTTTGCATGGCGTAATAATTAAGATAAAGTTATAGTGTTTGCTTTTTTCAATTCTGCGTTATGATGCTCTTACATGAAGGAGACCGTAAAAAGGCAAAACATTTTTTTTTTTATTATTTTCCAGTATCTAAAAAGTAAGCTGTACTGACGTGGTAATTCACTCATCTAACTATTATTGAATGAAATTTCACATTTTCACGCGTGTTAGACAGTTTTTAAATAAATAAGTAAACGCGGTCAGCCGTTGTACATTTTTCGGCGGTCTGGGCAGGCGGTCACCTTAACATCTGCAAGTGAGTGTTAACTATGTCGGCCCTCTCTCCTTATTGGCTGTTGTCTCTGCGCTGCCGTTCTACGAAAACATACTATCCCCTCTTTCACCGTCTCCTGTGATAATTGGTTTAGATTAGTTTGCGTTAGCTTAGATTGCCGTAAAACGTGGTGAGAGTATGCCAAGTGGGATGAGATTGTGACAACCTAATTTTATACGTCTATGTCTACTTATATTATAAAAGCAGTATGTACTGTACAACATAGTCCACAAAAATTAATGAAATCTGGTTATTTTCACAAAAAAGTATAAAAATGTATGTTCAATTTTATCTATATAAAACGTTTGTCACAATATCACCCCACCTGGCATAACCTCGACCCATGTTACGGTAGTTTAGGTAAGTTTAAATCGTTAGAAAATATCTGGTATAATAGAAAGGTCTCGTTAGGTTAGACAATACAATATAACATTAAAAACAAAACGTTATTCCTCCGCTACTTGCGCATGCTCAGCATGATGAGCGCGTGATTCAAACTGGCCAGTAGGGAGAGGGGACAGCGGGTCACACGACATTACGTGAATGTGTGGAGAGTTGCAGCTGTCATTAATCTGCTGCCGGGGGCCACTCGACATAGGGCCGACAGCTCCCACGACACTCCTAGCAACTGGGTATTGATTGCTGCACGAAGTGGCCGGTCGTGACGTCACTCAGTGCGTGGCCACGCATCACTGCGGGGGATTTCCCCCGTCTTAGCCTTCAGACCACTAGCGCCTTGACTGCCTGCAACCAGCACTGCATCCCGCCTTGTGCCTGGATCACAGCGACGCGCCAGAAGCAACACACCGCCGCGACACGAGAAACAAAAGATGCCCGCCAATCAGCAGCGAGGTATTCTGTGACGCTGGCTCGACAAAAATCGTGGACGCGACGCGAATTCCGGATAGAAATTACATCGGTACTGTAAGCTGCATTGTTGGGATGTGAGTTGTGATTAAAGTTGACATAGATGATTTTTTTATTGGAAAGCTCAATTTACAATCAACCAAAGTTAACGGCGGATAATAAATAAATAAATAAATATATATATATATATATATTAATAAAGATGTATACATACGCACACATATTACATATTCACAGAGACGACGAATACAGATACATTTAATATTTTCAGAAAAAATAACTGGTAAACTCCCTTCTAAAAATAATTGCTAGGAACGTACAAAAAAAAGTGAACATGTTTTTTCCACTTTCAGGAAATATTCCTTGTGTGAGATATTCTGAACTACAGTTAAGTTCCATTATCATCAAGTGTCATATAGTTATAAGTACAATAATAAGGTTGTTATATTAATTAAATGCTCTCTTATTACCACACTATTTTTTTTAATTTGCAGTGTAAAAACAGGAATATTGAAATAGCTTTTATCAGAAATATCCTCAAAAACCATTTAAAGGGGAGTGTTTGCAGGTAAGTATTGTCTTCGAAGCAATTCTAAAATTTTCAGGCTATCTAACAGAGACGGTGAATATATTTCATACTTGCTAGTTGTGACAGGTACTGGAAATGAACAGGCCCCATATAATTCACTTGTTAATAAGTATACATATGTTTATAAACGGGTATGTATCGATTTTGTATGGTCGATTTTTTGCGTCCTTTGTTTTTGCGTTTTTTTTTTTTTTTTTTTTTTTTTTTTTTTTTTTTTTTTTTTTTTTTTTTTTTTTTTTTTTTTTTTTTTTTTTTTTTTTTTTTTTTTTTTTTTTTTTTTTTTTTTTTTTTTTTTTTTTTTTTTTTTTTTTTTTTTTTTTTT
>PNEQ01009538.1:0-26329 GCA_003012365.1 Medauroidea extradentata
ATTGTAACCTATTTTGTATTCAGAGTACCTGCCATAGTAAATGTAGTAAATGCCGTTTAACCACAATTGTCTTAAAGTCATTTAGCCTTAAATAATATCTAAATAAACCCACAGTGTAGCTACCATCTGAGTGAAACCCCCCAAACTAATAATAACTTAGGAACCCCCAATATAATAACGACTTACAAAATAAAAACATTTTGTAACAGTATGAACAGAAAAAAACACGTAATTTTAACGCACTACAAAAATGTTTAACAGTCAGGCAGACTTCTGAAGTAATTAGTATTTACAATTCCCTCTCAAAACTTTGCTATGCATTTAAGGCTTGGTTTCAGCCGCCAAAATGAATTTTATTATTTCCGTTTTTTTATTCAGAGAAGGAAAATGTTAAATCGGCGACTATGCCGCAAATTATATTTACCTTGAGCTACAATATAAGCATGGCAATAGAGCTAGTAATGTATAGTTGGTCGCAATTTGTCGGGAACCTTATGAACATAAAATATTTGCCACACACATTGCGGCGTAATTATATGTTAACTGCTGAATCACAAGGTCTGTACTGTGGCGAAATGCAAATATAATTTGAAGTATAGTCACAAATTTTGAACAGTTTTCTTCTTAGAATAAAAAAAAAAAAAACTAAAAATAATACAATTAAATATGCACAGCACAGCCATATAATAAAATGAATGGACACTGGCTTTGGAAAATAAGCCTCATACAATTGGTGTCACTGTTACAGTGTTGTTTTAACACTGAGTAAATAAAACTACGAGTGTAAGTTCGTCTCCGAACCTCTAGAGGAGTATTAGTACTGTGACGATTTACTGCAATTAAAACACCGCCACTATACTAGTGGCGCTGTCGGTCATTAACACACCATTAACAAATAGTTGTATTCAGTGTGTTGAAAAGTTAAATATATAACCGAAAATTATACTATGAAAGTGCGATGAGAGAGACTGAAAATTGAGGGTGTCTTCGGCGAAAATAAACTTTTCGATGTTTGACCTGGGAGTTAAGACCTTTTTATAATGTGCTCCCTGGTTATAAAGGTGTCAAACTATAATGTCCAGACCTATATTTTTAAGACCGTGGTCAAGAGATGGTTTGTTGCGAGGTATTGTGAAGCGATCGTTTTGGAGTCACGCCGTGCCGCTGAGGCCTTTGAGATTTAATGCTGCTGCACCTCTAAATAAAAACATCTTAAGATCTTGATTCAAATATGTTATGTAGCTAACAAAAAAATCATACATTAACTTGGACAAGAGTTTTAGCTATGAGCTTGCAGTGTTGGGATTTGTTAACAAACAGGGATCGTCATAACGTGACGCCCAAACCGGCGTATTCACCTAGTTAATCACAGTACCACCATCGGCATAACCAAGTCCTTGACACTGGATAAGGATAAACAAACGCTTATTTAATTTCCGATTCGTTATTGTTTCATTGCCCGATCCAGTACCGGCTAAACAATAACTGATAGTTGTACGTATTGAGAAAAACATGTTGACTGTTTTGTTAGGAATATATTGTTCAGCGATTATTAGGGCGATGAACTTTTTGCGAAAAGAATTTTTCCCCAGTTTGTTTTGGTGCCTTACGTACACATTCACAGTTCTGCTTCATAGCGAGTTTGAATGTTTTAACTCTTGCGTGTCTTCAGATTTTATCCGCAGACCACAGACGTGTGGTGTTTCAGTAACCTTGTTCTGGTTGACGCAGTCTAATGGGAGAAACCACTTCACAAAGACACACTGCCAATAACCATGAATCATAGCTGCAGATATGAACGTATAGCACTGAAACAAACTCGGGCAAAATTCTTTTCTCGAAAAGTTATGGCCCCAGCGGAAATACATCAAAATTCTACAAAAGCTCAATAACATACACAAATTAAATATACACATTGTTGGCATCACGTTGCTGGTATTACGTAACTTGTATAGTGACGGTTGGTATGATTATGTTAAAGAGAAAGTAATGTCTGAAACAGAATTATTAATGTTTGTGTAAAAATGTTTTTTACTATGCACTAAACCGTATTAAACGTTAAGTGACAAGAGTTGCAAATGAGCTTTGTGAATTTTCGTTTTACGACCTGGTATACCTTATATACTCGTCGGGGATGACCAACACCTGTATATAACTATAGATATAAAGAGTAGAATATCGGCGAGGGTTAAATGTGACCGCGACCACACCTGGACGAGCTATTCACACAAGGGTTTAGGAAGGGTGGAGAGAGGAAGACAGGGGCAGACGTGGTGATGGAGTAAGGAGGTATTTATGTCGACTGTGGTGGATGCTGGGACGTCTGGAGGGTGGACAGCGGTGGCCTTCTATCATCATCCATCGCGGGCTGCCAGTTGACCGCCACGGGGTCCAGATGTTGGGTCTCCGCGCTAGGGGCCACCCACCTAGACGAGGGCCTCGTGAACAAGGAAGAGTCCGCAGTAAGAGCGCCCTACTATGTTTCAATGCCCTACGTGCACTTCTGCAACTCAACTTCATGGTTATTGGTCGTGTTCATTTATTCAGAGTCGTATTTCATTTGACTAAGCCAATCAGAACAAATTTAACAGCGGCATCACACGTCTGTGATTTGCGGGTACAACCCAGGGAGTTAAAACATAAAATCACTTACCACGAAGCAGAACTGCAAGTGCGCACGTAAGGCTCTGAGACAAAGTGGTGTAGAAATATTTTCGCGAAAACTCCTTGTTCCTAACTATATGGCATTGGTGCAAGGAAAACTGAAACAAAAATTTAAACTGCACACGGTGCTTCTTATGGCGCTTTCCAATCGACTGCCTCTGTGGCGGAACGAGTGTGTGCCCGGTGCGCCACGACAACTGAACATATGCAATAGTCACGTGATTGCCCGTAAAGAGTGCGTATTGTCTACGCTCCAACAACTGCAACAAATTATTTAAAGCACACAACAAACAACCCCCGGTACTCCAAAAACGCACCAAAATGCCAGTCTCCAAAATTTGAGAGTCTACTTTACTCAAATTTCTCAACTTGGCCAGTCGGTAATTAGATGTACGAAGGACTCGGCCCTGCTAACCTTACCACAGTTTTCATAACAAACACAGTTTAAAAAATAACTACTGTACTTCTGATATGTTTGAATGTTTGTGGCAATGGTACTTGATGATAATGTTAATAATGTATGGGTTCATGAACATACAACATTGCTTATGATATGTTGTTGAAATTTGTAAGAACATTAAACATGCAACCCACGAAGACAACAAGACAGTTGATCGTAAAGAACATAACTGATGTACTTGATAAAAATAATAATTTTTATTTATTTTTATTTATCAAGGAACACCAAATTCAAAGCTTCTTGATAAATAAAAATAACAAGAAATTAAATTTTAAAAAATATTATTACTTTTATCTAGTACTCCAGTTCTCATCTTTGCGATGAACTGTCTTGTTGCCTTTGTGGGTTGAATGTTTAATGTTCTTACTATGTTCATGAACCCGTACATTCTCACTGTACTTTTGCTCTAAATAAACTGCTTTGCATTATTCAAGTGCCGAAGTGTCAGATAACTGCAGAATTTCACCTTTGCAACAATTTTCTTTTGTTTACATAACCCCAAGCCACCGCCATATTTGCACACAGTTATACTGCCCTGCTTAGTAAGAAGGCAGTAATAAAAATGGAGTTTTTTTGTATCGTTGGATTCGTCTTGAAATTCTGCATCGTTTACACGCTAAAAAGGCAGTGAAATAAATTGTACGTAGATGTTATAGGGAGAAAACACATACTGCCTTTGTAGTTTTTCCAAGTTTTAACAATAACAGAAGGCAGTAAGTGCATATTACTCGCATAAAAAGCAGTAACTGTCATGATACTGCTTTCTTAATTTGTAATATTATGGCGGTAATCTAGGCAATACTGTTGCATGCTTGATTCTGAGGGCTGGAGGCTGTGTCGAAAGTCGAAACGTCCTTTTGGACTAGCCCATGTTTCACAAGCCGGGCTGCCTCATGGTGGGAATCCCGACGAACTACGTCATTGAGACCTGTTCCAATTGGGCTTTTACCCTATGAGATCGACCTACGAGACTCAAGTAACGTCCGAAGCATGATGTAATGTCTATTTTTAGACCCCTGAAATGCGGCGATTCCCCAACTGTTTTGTCGAGTATATAAACCCTGAATCGACAGATTTTGGAGAGTTCGCTATTGGTCTTGCTCGAAGAAGGTACTATGCCTGTGGAGAGAGACTGGTGAAGAAATATTGGTGACGTCAGAATCTACCGTGAGGCTGCCGGCACATACCTTCGGATCAGTATTGGGCGAAACAAGAGGACTGCTGCTGTGCGTCGAAGGACAACAAGGAGGTGCACGACGGGAGTAGAATCGAAGACCTCAAGAGTGAAGACAGTGGTGCACTCGGGATGCTGCGCAGTACATGGTGAGCCATCACCACTTCGGACAGTTAAGGTTGTACATTGTCACTATTTGAAAAACTGTTGATTCGATATATGGCTGAACTTTTATTTTTGATTTGTAGGCTTTAATAATTAATAGTAAACATTTTTGTGCTTTAATTGTCAAAGTTAATTAACGTTTCTGTGGCACAGTAGTAATTGTGTGCATAATAAGGGTGTTGTGAAAGTTATATTTTTTTGATTGTTGTTTTGTGTATTTTTGTAAGCTTTGTGAGCTGGTAAATAAATAACTTAATTAAACTCTTTTATTACTAATAATAAGGCCTCTATCCCAAAGAGCTCAGAGAATTTTCTTAGGTACAAGATTTGTGAACTTCTAACTCTGGTGTCGGAAGTGGGATAGAGGCATAAATTAATTTAATAATTAAGTACCTAAATTAAATCATTGCACACAATTGCTACTTAATTAAACTGAGCCACTTAATAAATTTTTAGTTTAAATTTCAATTGTAAAGGTGCATGATTACAAGAAGAATGTCAGCTGAAATAGAAGCACTAAAAGCCCTCATTGCGGGAATGAGTGACCAATTAAGTGGCCAAATGAATTCAATCAAAGACAGTGTAGACAGGAAAATAAATAGTATAAATGAAAATGTAGATAAGAAAATAGATAGCCTGTTATAAAACAAATTACAAAAGTTATGATGGAAAAACTGTTGGTTGTAAACGAGGTCTTGGTTGCAGACTCGTGAGAAATCTTTTTCGTCTATGCACACATTATTTGTGTCGAAATACTTCGTCTGCAGAAAAGATAATGGACGGCTTGAAGTGCACGCCCCCTGACGTCACACCGCAGGGGAAATACTGTGGGAAACAAAGCTTGTTTACAAACATGCTGAATTATTAGTTGGTAATTGCGGAAAGCAAAAATGTTGCGCATTCACAGATTTGCACGTAAGGGTAAAAAATATTAGTTTCAATTTAATGGTTAAGATACGCAAATACATACGATTAATGTTTACCTGAAAAAGCGGCAAATTCCAAACAAATAATCAATTTTCGTGACGTACATCTCATCCGGGACATGTGAAGCCAAACAGCTAACTGAAGGTTATGTTCGGCTGCGGTGTCCATGGAGATAGGATCTGTATCCCACACCTGACTGAAGCTCCGCCTCTATTCAAGTCGTCCATTAGTTCAGAAACACTCGTGCGCGCCTGAAAAACGTTTGTTTACATTCAATATGCTGACCACTAGTATTCTCGGTGGCTGTAAAACATGACACAAGTTCGCCACTAGTCGAGGCAGACAAGATGTTCGCTTTTTTATACAAGATGTACGTGTGTGTAATGAATTAGGCTTCAAACAGTGTTACCTACCAAGATAGTTATTACGGAGTTTAAATAAGGAATCGATATCAAAAGAAGATAATTCTCGATGGGTCTAGTTAAAAAATAAACAAACACATTCGAAAATAAACCGTGTTTCCTGAACGTAAATTATGCAGCATCCTCACAGTACGTGTCTTGCCAGAAACGTTGCTACAGAGTATGCCTATATATGCCAGAAATGTTACACTGGCAACGTTGCAGATGGTACCTCGCAGCATGTTGCCTACACGTGCCAGAAATGTTAACAGTTGTGACTTTCCTACCAATTCAGTTTCATTTCTGACCAACAGGTGCAATACATGAACAGTGGTAATTATTTTATATTCACGTGCACATATAATATTAAAATATGCTGTGTTTTACAAAACCTATTATGGTATTACATTTAGTCTATTTCAAAAATCTTAAATATTGGGGAATATAATTTAACATTGTAAAAATATTTAGTATGACAGGGATGGTAAGTTATTTATTTTATTTAAGCGCCAAAAATAGAATATTTTTTTTAAAATCACAATTCATCATCATTCTGATATTCAGTAATGATATTGGAAATATTTGCACCTTGCGCAATGGTGTACGGATATAAAAAGAAGGATATAGTAGTTTTGAAATAAGGCTGTCCATGTTATAACAATGTGCTAGTCATGTGCTTTCGAAGGGCATGCAACATGCTGGCAACGTGCTGGCGACATGCTGGAAACATGCTGGCAAAGTGCAGGCAACATGCTAGAGATGTGCAGACAACGTGCAGATAATGTGCTGATGTGACGTGTCTGAGACTTTGGGATGTTTTCTGCACCTATTCTGCACATGCGCATGCACATACCTGGCACATCACAGCACATTGTGGCAACGTTACAATATTACAGTTGCAATGTTTCTGCGTTTTTAAAGGATGTTTATAAACGTCCGTATAATATGCACACCACGCCAATCCTGGGCTAAAACAGATAACGGAAATATTAGCGGCTTTCGTGCACAACGTGGCAACACGGCATGGAGAAAGTTCTCTTTTGCGCTCCAAGTACAGCTATTATTTTATATATTTTACGTTTAGTAAATGTAGAACCATGTTTCAATTGTTAAACGCTCTGAAGCTACGCCTGTAAGAGAGTACTTACTCCGTGCTATGTTGCCACATCGTGTGCATAAATTGTCATCGAATATTTTGCTACTAACATTTTAGTCTCCAATTTAGTCCAGTATTCGCGTGGAGTGGATATTATGCAGTCGTTTTATGGGCATTATGTATATTTGCAGAAATTAAGAAATACTGCAATGTTCAAAAACCTTGCGAAGCTAATGTCTAAAACGTCACGTTGTAATACAGTTATGATCAAATATTTTTTCTTCTGTGGTTACCTTTCGGTGGTAATTTTTCCTTTACGCATTTCCGCAGGATAATATTTGTTTGAAAGACGTTATTTTTTTAAATTTATTCACCTAGTATGATAAGTGATTTGTTAAACATTAGTTTCCGAAGTAAACGCAGTGACAGCCTAGCGTACGCGCAAAAGTAGGAACACCGAGTGTACGTGCTAGCATTCACATCCTCGCGTAGCGTGCGTACGAACATAGCCTAATAGAATTGATCTACTTTCTACTTCGTACGTACATACGCACGCTAGGTGGTGGTTGTGAATACAGCATGGCATGTGCAAACGTAAGAATCAATTAAATATTAATTTATACTGAGAAATCATTCATCTTGTGGCCATAAATTATTTAATTCGCTGCTAAAAGTGAAAATAAATTACGATAACCTATTACCGACATTTTGTTATGACGTACACATTTTCCGCTCATGTCTAGATTAAATATTGTTGTAAATCCAAACTCTAATACTTAACGTATGTGCGTGTGTTCGTACGTACGTTAAGTGTGATTGTGAATCCGGCTTTAAGCAGTAAACAATGTAATTAGCCCCTCCTCCAACCTTCCTTTACCTTTGACCTGTAGATACTTTGCTTTGTAAGAAAGAAACGGCATGTGTTTGGAAACTATCTTATGCTGTGAGAGTATCATAGAGTCAAAATTACCTTACACGAAATGTAAGCAAAGAACACGAAGTACGTATTACAATGAATCACTTGATTGGTGCAACGTAAAAATCGGAACATGAGATGTAATACTCACCTAATTTATGTATGTATAAATATGTCCAACGGAGACTAGGAACAACTTTTTTTTTTTGGTGGTGGGAATCACGTCGTATCTACTACGTTACCGGAATAAACGCACACACAAGGAAGATAAAAAGCAAAATATACGACATAATACTGTATATCCAGCAAACGTTAAATTTAATTTTTACGACTGATACTATAATAACTGAATTTATTTTATGTGGAAAACTACGACGTTCCAGAACTTAAATACTGCGCATACGCGATTTTTTTTTTTTGTTTAGAACGTCTAGTTTGAACCGTCTCCACCGTATTTCGTTATTTTACACTAAGCGCACGCACGTAAACGCTATTTATCGGACCGTCTAGCCTTGGAACACAGAAATAAAATTAATTAAATAACACTACACGTGCACCATCATTTCCCCCTCAGAACGTTTTGTTTAAAATATTGCACGTTGCGCGTGCTAAAACTGAACACCGTTCATTGTAGGTAAGTTTTTCGTAGGTTTTTTTTTGCGCGGTAGTTTTTTCTAGGAACACATTATTTAAACAAGTTACTTATTTAAAAGTGGAACGTTTGGACATGATGCGTAGAAATATTTAGTTAACTTCAGTTTTTGCAGACGCGTGTTGCCAGTTATACAGAAACTCTTCTACCAAGCACATATATTTTCTTATTTTAATACACAAGACACTAAAACACATCCGATAACGTCCTGAAAAAAAAAAAAAAAAAAAAAAAAAGGTGATTGTGGAGCACTAAAATAATGAGAATGTAATTTTTTAAATTTTGTACGGTAGTTTTGTAGGGTTTTTTTTCTGTTACAGTGGGCATCACAAGCTAAGTTGGAATTACATTTTTATAATATTCGGTTGTTTAGAAACACTACTTTAAAGTTATATGATAATGCCGTACTAGTAAAATACGTTACCTCGCTATAAACCTATGTTTCCATACAATCTGGACAATGTATATGACATAATTAATATATTATTGTTGCAATTTAATCATTATGTCATCGCTTTTTGGAGATATCAGGTAATGCGTTTGTAAAAATTGGTAAATAATGCAGAATAAAGTCGAAGCGCTACGATAATATCTATCTTTAAACAATTTCAATGAAAAACTTTTTTGTGATTTATAAATGTAAAGTATAACACGCTTGCTGAGATTCCGCCTTACATAATGACGATGTATTTTAAATAGTTGAATGTAAGGTGTGTATTAATTTCTCCACTCTCAAATGCATAAATACCTACTATCTACGATCTGGCAACACTGCGGTGGACTAGTGCCAGTGTGTAATGCAGAGCAGCAGGTAGCGAGGTATAGTCGAGTCCACGAACAAGAGTACGTATCTGACAGTTCAGCAATCGGTCATGGTTCTCTGTGGTCAGCTATGCACTACTGAGGATCTGATGGTTTTCTGATCTTTCCAATATAGTTTCACCTTCAGTATCTCGTGAAGTTGGTTGAATAGTTGTTCCACGAAAATAAAATATACGATTTTAATTTCTGAGATGACATTCACTTGCTGTCAGAAAAAGTGCACTTGTGCGTGGAAAGGACTACAGCACGCCTCACCGGCCGAGGGAGAGAACTTGTTCAGGCGGCGAGAAGGGGGGGATCCCCTTTGGAATATCTCTCGGGAGGGGGAAGGAGCTTCTAGGGGGAGGGGGGTAAGGGTCCAGCTCGCATGGCAGGGTACGAATGACAGACCTGTCTGTCCGGCCCGGGGTGTTTTGTTTGTGAGTGCTTGTAAACACACTGAATAAACAAACAACTAGCTCCCGCAACACCTCATCCATGTCTTGTGTCGACAGAACAGCATTTTACCCAGTCAAAGGCCTGCTTAGACGCACTGAATATTTTGAAATAAATTGCCTAGCGTACCTCAGCGTTTAAAAAAGGTGTTGTATTTATTTATTCTGGCCAGATTAAGGCCACGCAGACCCTCTCTTACATCTAACCGGCACAAATTCACCTAATATATAATACTTTGGTATAGATTTCAAAATACAGTAGTTCGAAATATTTTACACAATTTGGTAGTGTGCACAGTGGAAAAAGCACTTACTTAATGCTCAGAATTATGTAGAAAGACATGCGTAATATGTTCTAGTACACGCAGGAAAAATTACAGGTGGTTCTCGATAAGTCAATACTTTTGGAGATGATCTTGTCTTAGATAATAATTAAATAATTTTTTGTGACATATGATGTTAACGTTTGAATGGTGCATTCTGTACACTTTCATTGTTATTTAGAGTAGCACTACCTTTGTATTACGAGGGCAGGTAAATTATCTGAAAGGAAAAAATGTAACTAGGGTTTGAAAAGTGCTAATTCTGTCCCGTACCACCTGTACAAGCGTAGTGTTACTAAAGTACAAGAACGTTATAATATGTTTGTCGAACCATTAGACCTGTAATAAACCAGACGGTAATATTTCATGCTATCTTGAGCGTAAAATAATAACAATAATAATTTATTGCAGAAATAATTGCTAGTTATTGGAAGCTGGAGAGTTCTGATGCACTGTCGTGTTTGAATATTGAAATCTAAGCATCATGATTACTTAATCGTATTACAATTATTATTATTATATTTATTGGATAATATTTTTGACAAAACTGTCTTGTGCTTGATTTATTATTGTTAAAATGTAACTTATCCAGTCAGACTTAGGTAGTATTTATGTATATAGCACAGTGGAAGGAAAGGCAACAACGCCTTAACTGCGCCATGAACAACGACGAAATTAAATTTAATATTACAATTGTCGAAAATCATTAAATTTGGCACACATTTTCGGTTGGGTAACAGTAATGAACTTGAAATAAATTAAACAAGTGTGAATGTTTTCCTTGGAGCAGTAGATATCGTGTTTTTCAATTATGTTCCACGGCTAGTGAGTCTGTAACCAGTTGGGTTACCGGCTGCTGACCAAAAATTTCTGAAAAGGCAATTTTTTTCGTGTCGGAAATGCGTGTATTCATAACGTGTGTGAACTATGGATATGTATGCTCAAGATTGTCTGAACCGATTGACCGACCCTATGCTGCAATAAAAAAAATTATTATTATTAAAATTTTGGACGTTTCGAAACGCACGATGTTGAAACACTGCAAAATTTGAAAAACACATTAACGTATTACGGAAGATACAACATTTTTAGAAACTTGCGATGGAAGTTATAAATGTTTTAGTTTTTTTCTTTCGTGTGTATTACGTCCAACGAGTGCTGTCGAAAAACCCTACAAGTTGGTGACACTGTTTCTGATGGCAGGTACTCAAGTAAACACCGTTACAAAGTTGGTGGTTCTGCCTGTCTTTAGACGGTCTTATCTCTGGTGTTCGCTGCCGAGATGAGCTGTTAACCCCCCCCCCCTTCCGGCAACGACAAAACTTCAGCCGTGCCACTAGTCGGAAGCCGTCCACGAGCGAAATGTTTACCTTCTGTTAGAACAACCGGGTCCTATTAGAGGCTCTTCCTCGAGTCGGAAAAACTCTCTCACTAACCTACTAACAAGAACGTCAATATTTGCATGACTCCTCGTTATTTTAGAAGTGTAATCTAATGAATTTTTAAAATATCCCTAAATTTTTAAACGTCGCATATTACTTTAAAGATAGTTTGATTGCTAGGTTTTGTTTTACTTCTTTTCTAAATCGATTTTTGAAATGCTTAGTTTGCACTTGCGGCAGAAGTTATCATTCAACAGCTGAGAATTGTTAATGATTTTTATCTTCTCATTAAAATATAGTTTGTTACATTGTGAAGGAAATGCAGGAAGAACGGCTAGTAAGCTCACTCTTATGTCGCGTATTATTTTTTCTTCTTACTTCATCTTTCTTAGAGTAATACTGCTCTTACTTAAAGTATATTTCACAGGAAAGCTTCAGCAAAACTTTTAAAATATTTTTTACTCGAATTAGGCTATGTTGTTCAACTTTACATATGTGTAAAACAAAACTACAAATATTCCTGAAAAATACTTAAAATCAAAAGTGTTTTAATACATCAAGAAATATTTAAAAATTTTACAGAAAAAAAAACATGTAAATTAATTTACGCTGTGATATTGCATATCTACTGATTTTCGTAAATATTTTCGTGCCAGTAATTAAATACGTCGCAATATTTTTAACGGGTTTCTTCTTCGTAAATAAAATTTGTATTTTCTGAGAGTTAATTTATGTGTCGTTTAATCTCTAATAATTCTCAAAACGTGTAAAAAAAAAAAGTAATGTTCAACATCATTCTGCGAACCGCATTACACGACATGGATAATGAGAATATAATGTTTAATTTACGCAAATTGGGCGTAGTCCTCGTAGTTGTTTTTCATATTTAACTAGGTTATGACTTCTCTTTACAGTTGTAAGTGTACATGCAATAATGATTTCTCGAATTTATCTTGTGCAAAACATGCTTTGTTTTTAATAGGAAAAATCTGTAAGGAATTTTAACTCGTAAATTAAAAATGATCATGAAGATAATAATGTACGTAAACTTTCACAATAACTTTATGCATCATGCGCAGGTATTATTATGCATATATTCTTGTAATTCTGCTTCAGTACGAATTCCATTACGCTAGTTAACCTAACCGCAAAAATACGTCTTTTTGTAGTGTCGGGTGGAGATGTGGTAAAACTTAACAATTTTTTATAAAATACGAAAGTTATTTTTTAAGACGTCAGTGACATAAACAGTCCAGTTTCAATCTCCTTTTTATTTGGAATTCACTGCCCTAACTCCATCGACCCAACCGTAGCAGATCTCCGTGAATTTTTTCTCCGTACAACCGATCTTTAATCACCTTCCGCGGAATAAAGGTCTCTTAATTAGGGATGCATTAAGGCTATTAAACACAAAGGAGCTGTATTCAGGAAGAATTTAGTAGCTGGTTTGGGCGTGATACGGTAGTTAACTCTATACAGAGCGCAGGGTGAGATAGAAGGGAAAAAAGTCGACGGTTCCGAACAGTATCGAATTCTTTATTTCTGCGAAAGAGGGGTAAAAAAAATCACCAAGGACCATAAAGGAAATAGTTTTGTTGGTAAAGCGAGGCGGCTATCGCTCAATTACCTGGGTCTTCCTGTTGAGGCTGGCGGTTGGATCGTAGAAGAGGTGAGGAGGAGGTTTGGCGACAATGGAGTAGGTCCTGAGGTCACGCGTGTGGTCCGAACCGTTAAAAAGCCGAAGGTTGTGTAACGATGATTTACGAGAATGGAGGCCGAGGAGGCGATGTTCCCGCCGGTCTTAATAGCCACGCGGGAGGGTTACATCGCGGGTCTGACGAGAGTTTGTAGCTAGTTGCCTTCCTGACATAGTGCCACTGCGCTGCGCTGTTGCCTCGTCTGGAGATTTATAATATTACACCGACTGACTGGCTGCCGCAGAACCAGTCTCTCACTCCCTCCGTCTCTCTCTCTCTCTCTCTCTCTCTCTCTGTCGGCGATATTCGCATCCTACTTCTCTACTCAACCTCGAGCGAAGACTATAAGTAGGATTCGTAGTCAAAGGCTTGTTTGACAAATAAGTAATAGCACTTAACGAAGTAATGCTTATTAATTCGTAAACCTATACTTCACGAAGTAATATTTTAAAAGCACTACCGAGCGACGGTAACGCGTTGAAATCGCATTCGGGAGGACCCGGGTTCGATCCCAGGCTCCGGCCACCTTGATCGGTTTTCCATGGTTTCCCGGAATCGCTCCAGTCGGAAGCTGGGGTTTCTTAACCAAGGCCGTGGCCGACTCCTCTCCCAGTTCCTGTCATTATATCGTGTTGTGTGTTAATGTCTCGAATGACATATCGCTGCTATAGAACCATGTTGTTCTAACTCCATATTTAGAACTTTTACAGGAGAGCCATTACAAGTTTGCGGAACATATGTTTTATTTCGCAGTTAAAATATTAACGCACGTTATAAATAGTGTTCATGTAATATATTGGGACCCTGTTTCCAAAGTTTCATATACTATAATGCTAAATGAATAGAATAAATAACAGTAAATTTATACCTTTGCAATGGAGATAGAACAAAAAGTAGAACATGCTGGTCCTATACCTTCGGAGTTGAATATTTCTATTTCCTCTACTGTAATGTAAAATGAATGGAGTTAGTATAGACTAGCCACAAATCTTAATTTAAAAAATTTAGTTAGAACAACATGGTTCTGTAGCAGCGATATACCAATTTGTCTTGAAGTAACAAACTACGTAACGCTACAATATCAGTACCTACAAGATACAAATAAACCTGTATTTTATTTACTGCTGTTATCAAGTTGAATTAAGTATTTTGTTAAATTTGGTTGTCAATTACACTTGAAAGAAATTTTTCTTTACTATTAATACAAACTTTAAATTAAATGATACCAGAGACTTAAAAAACCGTGTTATTTAATATATTCACACATTTTTTTATTTATGCAATTTACTAGCTGTAAAATACAAAATAAAATCCACATTACTCGACTCGCTTTAAATTAGTTATAATGAATACGTGCATACTTGCCGAGATACGAATATTTTACTTACATGGCGTTGGAAGTAGTTATGCAGTGTAAGAACGCAAATTATAGCGAAAGAGTTTATACAATAACTTAAGCAATAAGATTTGGAAAGTAAGTGGTGAATTCGCTAAAATCGAGCGCAGACAATAGAGAGGTTACTGATTAAGTAAAGCCAATACAACCAACTTCAACTTTTCTGGTGTTTTTGGCTGTATCTATTATTCCAAAGGTGACGGATAAAATATTGACGTAAAATGAGGAACTGTTAATATTATAAGACATGTAAACTACGCTCGGCAAGTAATTACTATTTATAATTTTATCACGTAGCAAATTACATTCTATTATATTAAATATTCCAAGTCTTGAATGTATTTTGTAGGTTAAAGCTAGATGGCAGCCAGCAGGTGAGCTATGACAATACGGCTCTCAATTTCGACTAGTCCACGGAGAGAAATATTTTCAGTCTTGATATTTACACGTTTCTTTACTGCGAAACAAGCACGTAACATGTGAATCAAGAATAATTACTTTCTAACTTTGTTGTTGAATCAACCAATTATTTGTTAGTCTGTATAAAAACAAACATATTTATATTGTTGGGACAGCTTTAGACCATGCGTGGGTGAATCTTCGAAGAGTCACAGTCACGCCAACACTCCCCCCCCTCCAAACTTTACTTTGTCTACTCCTCATATTCCACAGGTGACATGCCTATGCTGCTTTTTCCTCCACTTACCACTGACATCACGGGTCGCAAGGGAAGTCGGCTCTGCTGGCCGTTATCGCTGACCGACCTTGAAGAGCACGCGTCCAAGCCATCATCGAAGATTGTCCTAACAGCTGGAAATTTCGGCCCGGGGTCAGCTGGCACCCTTGCTGAGCTGTAAGAACGTTCTGGGCGTCGTCGTGGCTGGGTATAAATATAACTCGCTGCGGCCGACAAGAGTGTTATTGTGGTGTTTAGTTTGTGATTGCTAGTGGAGTAGATGACCTCGAAGACGATGTTGGAGAGTGATGAAGGCGTCATTGACAAATATAACGACAGCAGCAGGGAGTAACGCATGATAAGCACATACGAGTGGCGACAGCGGGGCATGTGCGTGCAGCGGCAGAACAGTTGGAGCATCTAGGACAGTGGATTGCATGTGTGGAATGGACAAGCAGGCTAGACTATTACAGTACAACGTGAGAGACTTCTTGAAAGATGCGTTTAAACTGAACAGTGACTTGTGTAATCTGAAGACTGTTTTGTGCAGGACAGACATTGATTTGCTGTATGCTTACAGTAAAGATTTTAGGTGTCTGAAATTTACTAACTGTAAATAATTATTGTAAACGTAGGTGCACAGATTTGTGGATTGTGTTGTGTTCTTATTGTTTAGTATTCTAATAAGGTTTATAATAAATTAGGAAAATTAATTTAACTCTTGCATTTAATTTGAATACACACGTGCATTATGATATAATAAAACAAATATTTGTCGAATTTTGCGTTTTGTATATTGTTCAAACAATAAATATTTTGTTGCGTGAAATACGTCTTGCCATATACGTTACTCTTTGTGTTCGAGCACATTTATGATATATATCGACTCCTCGACGTACGTGCATCGACCTCGATAGGTAAACGTGGGTTCACAGTCGATAACATAACAGTAAGCACAAGAACTAACATCTACGTATTCTTACCTATCATCTTACAATTGCAAAAAAGTGGTTGTGTGCATAGAGATGCTGATATAAGAAACGGTAATATTTCATTTATTGTGCGACGCGTAAGACATCAACCAATCACAGCAAAAGATTTCGTGAATGTCCGCCATGTTGGTTTAGCCTCCAAAAATACAGAAGAATAAAACAAAGCTAGAATAAGAAACTTTATTGTAAGAAACTATGATTATATATTGTAAATTATATTTTACAATGTGCAGTTTATTGGGACTTTATTTATTTCCCACTGTCTCAAAACACAATTGTACTTAGAAAATGTTTCTATCTATACAGCAACGAATTTTTCAGATTCGTCGAAAAATTGCAGTTGGCTAAACATTACAGCAAGAATTTAAATGTGAATTAAATTTGCACAAGGTGACTGGTCATGCACAGTTTCTACTGTTGCGTTATACATCCTGTGCTTATGGTTTTTAATTGTGAACCAACCTTAAGGCTCGGCATCAGTCGCCATATTGAATTTGTTTATTTTTCGCCCTTATGAAATTCTGAGAAAAAAATGTGCAATTTGTTACTATAATATAAATTCTATTTACCTTGCGCTACAATAAAAGTATCGCAGTTGAACTTTTAACGTATATTTAGGTCGTAATCAGTTGAGCAAATTAAGAATATAAAAAAAATGCTCGACTAATTACGGCTTAAATGTACGTTAAAAGTTCAACTGCGATACTTTTATTGTAGCGCAAGGTAAATAGAATCGATATTATAGTAACAAGTTTCACATTTTTCTTCTCTGAATTTCATAAGAGCAAAAAATAAAATAATCCAATATGGCAACTGATGACGCTTTAGGACGCGGTTCACCTCAGTTTTCAACGTTTTTATTTATTTTTATATTTGTACTAGATATTTTTTTTAATTTTAGACATATTGTGTTAAAAGCTTCCTCTTAGGAAACTTTTGTATCTCTCATAGTTTTTGCGTAATGAGTCGTAAACGTCAACATTTGCACTTTACGGTTTTAAGTACGCCACTAAAACCAACTGACATACCAAACCGACAAAATTCACACTATATAACAATGTTGTAGGCTATGATTTGACATGTATAAAAACAAATAATAACATACTTTTGTATTTAATAAAAAATGCTGAATTTTGAAATGAAAATTAAAAGAATATCAATATTTTTAATTAAAAAATATTATACTTTTTGTTTTTATATATGTAAAATCATAGCCTACAACATTGTTATACAGTGTGAATTTTTTCAGTTTGGAATGTCAGTTGGTTTTAGTGGCTTACTTAAAACCGTAAAGTCCAAATTTTGATGTACACGACTCATTACGCAAAAACCATGAAAGATACAAAGATTCCCTAAGAGGAAAATTTAATCACAATTTACGAATAAAATACGAAAAAAAATATTTGGTACCAATATAAAAAAATAAAAAAACGTTGAAAACTGAGGTGACCCGCGCTCTTAACACGTTAGGCACGTCGGCGTCGGTGATAACCGAAGATGATCTCGGCGCAAATCACAGACGTGTGATGTTGCAGTTACCTTATTCTGATTGGCACAGGTAACCGAGAGACATAACCTCACAAAGGCACGCTGACAATAGACCACGAAGTAGTGCTGCAGATGTGTACATTAGGTACTGAAACCATCTGGGGCTAAATTCTTGTCGCGAAAACTACATGGCACTGTCTATCACCGACTGTAATGCACAACTGCAAATGTGAACATAAAGCGATTTTCACAATACTGTAGAGCGACGTGCCGCTCAGCGACGAGCGTCAGCCAATCAGAGCCTTGACGCTAACAACTGGCGTCGAGAACATTGCACGAGCGGCTGACATTGGATTCGACGCTCTTCACTGGCGACCGATACAATGAAGAAGATAAGTTGTTTACATTTTAACACCCACGCAACTATTTTTCAGGTTAGAACAAAGGTAAATATTAATTTTATGCTAATAATATTAGGACCGGTATTTGTGTAAATTAATGTAATATATTGCGCGACTTCGTGGAAAAGTAACCAATATTATATTTGTCTTACTTTTATTATTTTCGGTAGAAAATTGTAACTTCTGTTGTTTGTTTGATAATAACTTATTTAAATTGTTGCGAACATATTAAACAGGTTATCATTTCTTTATTTTCCGTTCACGTTTCTTTAAAAACCTTTACAGATACTGAGTTACTTCTCTAAGTAAATTATGGCAGCACAAGTTCGTGTCGCCAGCTGCCGGTGATATTTCATCGCCCTATTCTGAACACATGGCGTGAATTCGTCGCAAGTGTCGGTCGTATCGCGCCGCTGTATTGTGAAAACAGCTTAAGATATTGGAACAAATTGGTGCAAAATTCTTTCCGCAAAAAATAAGTTGCTCTGGTAATTACAATTTAGTCTGTGCAGTAGTTCTGGCAAGGAGGTATCGTTTCTCAAGTCCGACCGTGCACTGGCTGTTTTTTTCCTGGAGAGCACACAACAGACGCGGAATGGTGTTGTAGAGTAAATAATGAACAAGTTGTCGACGTTGTCGTCGCATGAATATTGATGCGCCGAGACGTGTGTGTACGCAGTGGGCGTCTGTCGTCACACTCCTCTCAGTCTTGATAGCCTCCTGAACGCTAACCTTTCCATACCCCGTCCAAACTTAACTTTCCTCTCCATCTCTAGTATTTTATGAGGTTAGTGAATATTGCGTAATACCTAGAGAGAGTGGAAAACTGCCTGAATATTTCTAAAACATTGTAGGTACCTGCGTCTTGTATGACTGGATAATGGCAATGCAACTTTACAGATGAATCACAAACGTTCGATATTTTCGCAACACATTAGCACATGGAGACACGGCAATAACACGTACTCTTCTCCTGTCTTTACATTCCCTCGTCGTTACATATAAGTGGTGCGGGATAAACTTGGTACTTTTTAACACCTAGTAACGTGATCTTTGAAAGAACTGTGCAACGAGAGTGCATGACTAGATTTAGTTACTTGGACATACTCCATTGCGATATAGATGACTGTCAAACAATACTAAAGATAATAGATAAACATAAATAAGAAGAGTATGTATGATTTAGTCAACAGGATACATACACAATATAAAATTCCATAAATTGAGTCGTTCAAATAAAACAAGGGCAAACATTAAATTTTTAAAGAAACAGAAAAAATGTATGACCTACAAAATATTTTATTTTTATTTTGTGGATCGTAATTTTTTTCTGTTTGTCCCTTTTGCCAAAGCAGACCTCAAACTTGGGTTGCCTGCCTTGGTGTTTTCGTTTGACTTTTTTTATTTTCATTTGTTATGTGTTTGTCCTTGTTTTATTTCACCCGATTCCATTTATGGAATTTTGTGTTGTGTATCTATCCTGTTGACTAAAGCATACTCTGCTTATTTATATTTATGTTTCTATATTATCTTTAGTTTGCTTTGACAGTCATATATTAACATTTTGCATTTAAGATGATTATTTTTGTAGGCAAGATATTCTTCAAAAAGACTACTTAACGCTAACCACTTGTACTAACCTACTGTGACTTACTTTATTTTCCAAATCACAGCTTCATTGTACATATTTTCTAGTCTTGTATAAATAGGTGTTCAATCTATTTTATAATTTACCCATTCCTGCCAATTTAGATATTCTTTGGCCATCACACGGCGAAGGTGGGAAGACAAAGAATGCAGTGTAAGACTGGCTAGATAATATAATACTTTAAAGATGAAGTAAAATGTATGGCCTATACAATACTTGCAGGTAGCCATACGCGATTCGTTTGCGTATATTTTGGACATATAACAATTAAATTTATCCTATTCATATTTCTTGTTAGTACTGTAAACCTGTGTTATTGTGGGGTAATTTTGTAACAGCAAAATATTGGTTTTTCTGCCGGTAAATGGGTTAGCAATCACCTGGTAAGATTTAAATACTTAAAGACTGCTCTGCACCAAAAAAAAAAAAAAAAAAAATCGTAATTTTATGATTGTATCAAACGATGTCCAACTCTTACACATTACATTAATAATAAAATTTCCTAAAAATTATTTTTTTGTGTGTGATACAGTTTTCGTACAAACGCATGCCAGAATAGTGATTCGACTATTTTCGCTACTTACCCAAAGTAAAAACTAGTCAAACAATGAGAATGAAATAATTTAGAATGCGAAGCAAATGAATTAATCTACAGAGTCATACCTTTGTAATTCCGCAAAAAAAAAAAAAAAAAAAAAAAAAAAATATTTTAAAAAAAAAAAAAAAAAAAAAAAAAAAAAAAAAAACAGTTTTCTAACAAAAAAAAATTGTGTGTACTTAATTGTTTGTATAACTTTGAGTAATTAAATAAAAAAATATTTTTTATGTGAAATAACAAAAGTCTCATTCCGTAGCTTAATGCATATACTACCACTGTAAATTATTTATCAATATCGTTTAAGAAGTTTTTACGTTAGTTGAATCGGGACTTTGACATGCGTATTCTACAAAATCTATATAACCGAGATATATTTTATTTTTTTGAGAAATTACTATTAACGTTAATTTTTTCGACTAGGACAGTGTTCGGTTCAATTGTAAAATTACGAATTTTCGGTGCAGTGCGCCCATAACCACATTACCAAATCTCGATTTTCACAAAGTGACGTCCGAAAAAGAATATTATGGTGAAAAGTGGTGCAAAGGTACCTCACTGGTGCTTGAAAAATTACTCATTTTTGGTGAGAATATTTTGAGGGAGGTTGAAAAAATCTTCTTACTGCTTACCTCTTTTGTTCTCTACGACATGGAGCCATCACTGGCATCAAGATATCCGAGGATAAGGCAGTCTGTGCATTGAAATCCTTGTTGGAAGTTAAGCTTCAACGCAGGGTAGGTGTGATTTATGACCGCGAAACTTTGATAACTCCCACTACTAAACATCTTAGTTGTTTTCACCCAAGGTGATGGCCTCTTTGACACGCACAATAAAATTATTTTCGCAACTTTCACTCACATGCTGAAACACAGAAGCACGATATTAGTTCCGCACTTCTTCCCAAGACAGGGTGCGATGATTCATCAACTTAGAGAACAAGAAAGGAAAGTATCCGAAGGTAGACCGATTTTGAGACATGTAATCCCGATTGAAAATAACATAATTTGATATTAATAGAGTAACTTCCTAATTATGACTAGAAAAATCGGTAATATATTTGAACGGATTTGACTATGATGCTAAGTGATTAAAACTTTGCCTCACTCGAAAGAGTTTAGAAAAACGTTCTCCTCGTGAATCATTGAATTTTATTTGCTTATTTATATGCCCGAAATATTTGATAAAACAGAGTTTGAAACACCCACCTTGGACGAAATGATAATCTGTTCACCTTCATTTACAATTTTAGTTGCTTTCGGGAAAATAAAACAAAGAATTAACTGAATATTATTTCTTCTCACGAATAGAAAACCTTTACTCTCTATTAATTTAAAGTATGTGCTCCATAGAAATTAGAAGAGTCAAGAGGAGAATTATTTAATCAGAAGTTATTTGTAAGAAATTTGGTTGTTGTAAACGGCTTCTATAATATATTTAACTATAGAAGAAGTCGTAGTATTTAGTTTTTAAAGCGGAAGAACTACTACTGGCACAATGTTTCACGGGAATATTATTTATGTTTGAAAATTTATGGTAGTACGAGTGTTTTAAGAAACTAATGCATGTTTTGTTGTCATATGCTATTGTGAGAGGCCTACTTTTAACATATAATTAAACGGCGTGTGTTTAAGCAGCTCAGTTTCCTTAAGGTAAAAGAGAAATTTATAGCCTGTCTCATGTAACATTACCATATGTTGACATTTCCCTTCTGAGAAAAGTGTCAGACAGTTGCATTGTTTGAAACTTAAAACCCACCTGGCTTCCTGGAAATGCACGGTCTCCGCAAGCCTGGTGTACAGACACACTTCTTAAGAGTGAACTGTCAAAATACGGAACACCTACTCGAGACAGACTATACAACCTGGCATCTGTATAGTTCAATTATTTTGCTTTCGAGAAAGCAATACAGCCATACTGTTGTTTATCTAATGTGAGTGCTACTGGACTACGAGCACGTTCGGGACCTGATGGAGCGCCGTTTCTAATGCCTACTTTTGTTTCCTCAGTACATTCTCCATCGTCTATAAGGACATGACTTCCAACTGGCGTCTGTCGTCTTCCCCTTGAGCACTTCTCTTGCCACGCAGCCTGTAGTTAGAGCACACCTTAATTTTTAAAACCCGAAGGAGGTTTTCTGCTTAAAGCACATATTTGGCTCTTGATGTGCGTTACGTGTACAACGTAAGTGGTTTTGATGAAACCATTTAACTTGTCCCAAGTATGTTTTAGTAGCTTGTTTATAGCGGCAGTGTTACACTACGTGCCAGTGTCGCCCTTATCGCTGCCTTTTTCTGGCATTCAAGGCTTGGGCTTCATTGAATGCTACATATACTGCATGTGCTACTTATAGTATGATTCCTTAAAAATTTAACGATGTTTCCTTCACTGAATTGTACCGTATTTGATTGTATATTATTTGTTTATTCTATTGTATTATGTACCGAATTGCCTATTGCAATATTTTACTTTATTGTTCTACTTATAGCATTGTATTACTAATAGTATTGTTTTACTTGTAGTATTGTTTTACTTATTATATTGTCTTACTTAATGGAATTTTTTTATTGTATTGTTTTACTTATTTTATTATGTTATCTATTGTAATTTTTCTTATTTTTTTACTAGGTAGTGAAGATTACTGTATAAGAATATGTTAGACACGACAAATTGTAAACCGGCCTTGGAGCTGAATCTTGTTCGTGTATAAATAAATAAATAATGGATAAATCCAATGTGGTATGGATCAAGTCTTTACTATGCCAACTGAATGAATTTACGCGCATAATGAATTCTGCAGTGTTCTCGTATATCAATAAGAGTCTAAAGACAAACAACCATTTTAATGGACATTGCGAGAGTATTTTTAAGAAACAACATGCGGCAGCGTCATGTACCTACAATGTGTAACACACGCAACTTCACCTGTATCCTCCAGCCCTCCCGAGCGACACATGGGTTTCACACTCTTCCAATTTTAATGTCACCCGAGCCGGTCAGAGGGAGCTCGTTAGGCGATAAAGTTACCATGTCCTTGATGAGCACGCGTCATTGGGATTACCTTCGTGTTAGGTTCGAGTTGTCGCCGAGGTGGGAGAATGATCGGGGTGCCGCATCGAGCGTCTACAGATACATAGAGTTCACAGCGGCCGAGAAGGCAGTGTTTGTTTGGCGTTTAGCCTGAGCGCGGAAGTGTTGGAGAAGCGATCTCGGCTCCGGAAACGACAGTGGCTATGACGACGGACTCGAGTGCCTGCAGTGCAGCAAGTGTACACGGCGGCAGAAGAGTCTGATAATTATTGGACACAGTAGTTGTGCGGGTTGGCGACTTTTATTCTAATAAATGAGTAAGTTCTGGAACGTGATGTTTTAAGTGGAGTGACTGATATAATTTGTGAACTCCTTTGTAGATTATTTATGCAACAGGAAGTTTCTAGGCGTTCATTAATTAATTTATTTTTTAGTTAAAAGTATTGTTGGTTAGTAATATTTATAGACTTGTGAACTTTGAAAAACAGATGTTATATGATGTGAAATAATTTGATAAGATTTGCGGTAAAATATGAAATTAAATTTGATTTCATTGTGTAGTGGGGCCGCGGTGACTTGAGGGGTCAGACCTCTCGCCTCCCACCAAGGTGATCCGGGTTCAATTCCCGGCAGGGTCGGTCCCTGGATTTTCGCATGTGGGAATCGTGCCGGACGATACCGTTGGTCGACGGGTTTTCTCGGGGATCTCCCGTTCCCCCCGCCCATTCATTCCGGCGATGCTCCATACATCATCTCTCACCAGCGCTAAAGACCTCGATGCTAAGCGCTGACCAAAACCTCTTCACTCACTCATTACTTAATTTATCGAGCTCTCCTTTCCGATCGAACTTGTTTGCGATAATAACAATAGTTTTGTAACATTGTCGTGCTGAATTCGTCCGTCGACATGTCTGGTTTCGTATGGTCTCCCTGGAAATACTGAATCCATTTAGCCTTCTTCGTGTGCGTTATACTCAGTATAACTCACAATAATGAATAACGGTACTTGGCAATACTGCGTCGCGAATGGAGTGCGGATGCTTTTGATTTTGACAAGACTGCAATACTGGCTGCTTCCCATCTTGGAGATATCGTCTGGTGATGAATTGTTGCTGTTACTACTCTGTGTTTGCAAATGAAATAAGAAGTTTTAAGTAGGCTGTATAATATTGTGAGCCAGAATGTTTAGTTGTTGGCATATAATACTGGCTACTCTACTATGTAACTTTCATCGTTCAAATCCTTAACTGATTGTTTAGTTGCGTCTCTTTAGCGACTAAAAATATTACGAAAATGTTTTAGAGTCATAAAAATTGTCTATGTCGTACACCTTCATTGAAAGAATGGTTCAAAAGATCGTTGAGGTCGAAAGCGTCGGCATTTCCGTAATTTTTTCAAGAGGCTTCAGCTCTCGTGGATGTAATGGTAACGACGCCTGTTCACGAAGCAGTGGATCAGTAACCAGTTGCATCGACACAAACGGCTCACAATACGGGAGAACTCCCTTAAAAAATTAGGGTGGAAAAACTGGTGCCGTGATAAGGAGGGGGAGAGGGATAGACGGGAAATGCTCAGGTGGTGGAAATGGGCTTTCGGCTACCGCGATCAGACATCGACCGCGCTGTGCGTAATAATTACTTTGCGTGTGCGTGTGTACCTGGGGTGCGTGCTCGAGGGCTTACTTCACGCAGCACATTAACCCACATCTCTCCCCCTCCTCCCCTCCTACCACCGACTGCACTCACCGCCGCCGCCGCCACAGGAAATTGAATCAAGGGCTCCGCCAAGGGAAAGGGGTGGGGGATTTTTTATGTTTGAAGGGGGAGGGGGTTGTGTTCGCGCACGCACGGTCGTAGCACTGAAGGTATCGCGTGTGGTCGCCGACAATACCGCACCGACTATAGCGTTTAGCGTCCTGCCACCTAGACGATTGTTCGTGAATGAAATGAAAAGGTTTAGGAAAATAAAGTGAACGAGTGAAACTGGCACGTAACACAGCTTTGCCTCTAGTGAGTGAATAGGAGTCAACTTTATTGAATTATATTGAGTTACTGGTTACACGGAAGTTGTAGCGATACAATCTTCCCCTATTGTGATGGGATCAAAAGTCATTTTATTTTAGTAATAATAATAATAATAGGTCCTAATAATAATAAATGTCAATTATAAAATTGTCATTAAACAGCAAGTTGCGATATACATTGTCAAGATTAAATAAATAAAACAATAACGTTCTTAAACTATACGTAATTAATAATTTTTTAATTACTCATTTGTTTAAAACTACTTTCAGTTATTTTTTCAACCTAATAAATACTTTGTCAACTATATCATGACATGTTTATTCTTACTTAACAAGTCTACAATACTTATATTTTATGTTTACTTTGTAAAACACGTCGATTGAAACGAATCGGTAATTTTAATAATAATCCTACGTGATCTCTCAAATTTGGTTAAACAAGAACACCCCCAGTTGTGACAAATTGCAAATATGAGATAGGCTAACGTTATCAATGCGTGTTTCAAGTATAGTAACTTACTTATTGAAACAACAGCAGTATTCTTCGAATATCGACACAAAAGACAGCCACAATTTTAGAACCCGGGCCCTGTTTCATAAAACTTATAAGTCCTGTATTACAAGTAAATAACTTGTAATACAGGTAAATATTATAGGAAGTTGTTTCATAAAAAAATATAAGTATAAAATAATTTACAGGCATTTTACCTGTAATACAGGAAGAAATTTACAAGGATTTTGTTTCATAAAAAATATAAGTATAATATTATTTACAGGCATTTTACTTGTATTACTGGTATATAATACAGGGATTTTTCACTTAACTGTTTCATAAAGAGGAGAAGCCTGTATTACAAGACAAATATATTAGTTAAGATTGTATAAGTGTTGAGCCCACCCTAAAATTATTACAAGTGTTAGTTGAACTGTAAAGAAGGTAATTAAAAGATTGTAGATACATTTTATG
>PNEQ01009539.1:0-11892 GCA_003012365.1 Medauroidea extradentata
CCCTGCCGGGGTACGACCCTGCCGGTGTACGACCCTGCCGGGGACCGACCCTGCCGGGGTACGACCCTGCCGGGAAACCGACCCGGCCTGCCGGGGACCGACCCTGCTGGAGACTGTTCCTGTCGGGGTACAACCCTGCCGGGGTACGACCCTGCCGGGAAACCGACCCGGCCTGCCGGGGACCGACCCTGCTGGAGACTGTTCCTGCCGGGGTACGACCCTGCCGGGGACCTACCCTGCCGGGGTACGACCCTGCCGGGGACCGACCCTGCTGGAGACTGTTCCTGTCGGGGTACGACCCTGCCGGGGACCGACCCTGCCGGGGTACGACTCTGTCGGGGATCGAACCCGGATCGCCTTGGTGGGCGGCCACCACTTTGGCGCATGTTACATATTAATTGAGACTGTTTTGGCATAAAACTTTTTCGGGAATTTTTCATTTTCTTAACACATCAGTTTACTCTACAGTGTTGTTAAAAATGTTTAGGCATGTTACGAGGTCAGTTTGGGCAGCGTATTTTTTCAATTTAAACTTAAGTCTTTTTGAAAGTGATTCAAGCAAAGTTTACTGGTTGGATAATCATGATAAGGTATTCTCGGAGTGTTTCAGTTTCTTACAGCACTTGCATTCAACCGTTGCTCCATCCACATTTCATGTCATTCGCGGACGGAATAGACCTCCGGATCACACGTTCCTCCTCCCCCGGAGTAAGGAGCTTTACTTCTCGTCGACAGCGAGGTCATATAGACGGCGAGACACAACTTGGTACAATGACAGCAGCTGGGAGAGCAGTTTGAAACATCTCAGCATTCGCCTGGAGTGATTTCAAGAACCTATGGAAACCTGAAGTCAGGATGGCCGGAGCCGGGGATCGGACCCCGGTACTCCGGAGTGTGAGTCCATCGTGTTACCGTTGCGACACCTTGCTCCACCGGAGTGGACTGTCAGTTCATATCTGATATCCTGACTGGAGAAGTCGCACAGGTTATTTCCCCACGAGACAAAGTCGTGACCAAGGTTGTCGTCTGAGAGTTTCCTCGGGAATCTCCCGATTCCTACGCTTTTGGATTCCATCGCTGCTCCATCTCAGTGTCACTAAACCTCGTTCAGCGAAATTTCTTCCACGGGTTTATCCATAGTAAAAACAATCGCCTATGAACTAATAAATAAATAATTAATTAATAATTACAACCTAAACGATGGTAAGTAACAACTCGTATAACATGTACAGAATGGGAAAATATTTTTAATTTATTCTCGTTTATCAAATTTGTCGGACGCAAAGAAATACTGTCTATATAGGTACACAAAAAAAAAACCTTATTGGTCACCACAAAATATTTTCTCGTTATGACTTTACTAATTTTTGTTGCTGTTCCCAATAAAGTTTTGCAGTGACTACAAAAAATTTTGTAATCCCTAAAGAAAATTTTGGTGAGGTTCATATTGAGAGAACATTTAGTGGTCACCACAAATTCGTGTTTTCTGTGTAGGCAGGTTCCTCGGTAGTCACTGCCAATGTTTACGTGTAGGTAGTATGGTGGACGATGTTGCGGCAGATGTGTTTTCTCGTGGTACTTTCGCTTCTCTCGTCCTTGCATTCCGCCACTGCTTCTTACTCTCTTCATGTTATCTTCGCTGTTATGCACTGAACAATATCCATACACGATGTATTTACATGACTGACACTAGCATTCTCACACCAAGATGGCTGCCTGCACACACCACCGTGTGCAACTTAACAACGTGGATTAGCTTAGTGTTGTAAGTTTGTTATTATCATAATTTACTGAACGAATCAATTATATATTGATAATGACATTTAAATTTTTCGGAAGTATAAATCGTAAAGTGTTTGTGCCATGAAAAGGTCGTAAGAGAAATATCTAGGCTAACCAGTTCTTGATAAAAACACATATTGTGAATTCACTTGCTGTCTTAAAGTAACTCCTCTTCTGGCGCCTGAACGTGTTGTAGAGTAACGATTGTTCTATAGCACGTGATTGTTTTCTACACGTATTGTCCATACATTCATGTACAGTATTAATATATATGTACTGCAAACTATGCTTCTGTTTTTAAATATACACTGCTCGACTATTACAGAGACGTTTTGGGCATTCTCGCAACCGCGTGTGCTATATCTAAAAAAAAAGTCAGTTAAACATTCTGTCTGAATTGTCATTATATACAGTAATGAAATTTTAAATAATTTATTGAATTATTATATTAAAAACTGAAACGAAAACACTGCATGCAATATTGAGCTCGTCAAAAATCGTGTAATGCTTGCCGTAAATATAAACCTCACCCTTATTGCTGACTGTTTATTGCCTCAGCGTATACACAACGTATCTACAGAACTACTTGTAAAGAGAAGTTCTTAAGTAGCCTCGGGGAATTTTGAAATGAACTTCCGCGTGAAAACTAACCAAGGCTCTTGAACATAATTTTAGCAAGTAATGTATGAAATGTTTAGCCACATTTGAATGTTTAAGTTGAACATCAGTGGACAATATCATGAAATAATGAATTTCAGAAAAATTGAATGGATTGGTAACAATTTTTTTGAACATTTACAGAGATAGTATCCGGACAATTAAGACTGTAAGTCACATCTAGACACGCTACAGTTACTTGTCAAATATCATATCTACAGTTTATGTTGTTTGCTAACACAATGAGTGCTGTAAGAACCTGAGAGCATGAGGGCATTAAGGTCGATACTTGATCTATTACCAACTGTCTCATCGCCTCTAGGCACAAGACATTCAATACACCCACCCTTCCCGTAGAAGATTGTCCATCATTTATAGTGTTTTCACGATAGCTATTATTTTATTTCTAAATGAAAGTGTATAAAAACTTATGAAAATTAACTTACTTGCATAATTAGCTAATGCCATTGTATATTTTTTCTTCAAAAATTAGTAAACATACTATACACCATTTTTAATAAAACAGTGCAACAGTGTTTCCATACTTGCTCTCATTAAAAAAAAATAATTATCGTGAAAGTAGTAGAAATGATAGATCAGTTCCTTACGGGAAGTCCTCGAGGTTTGATTTTTATCTGCTGGGGGTAAGCCTTACGGGATAAACTGGTGCGTGGTCAAGAATATAATTTTATGCGCAAAACACTAATTTGAATTAATACGCAATGCTTCGTTGAAGGTTTTTTGTTTAACTTCAAGAGACGACTTAAATATTTTATTTAGTATAAATGTAGCGTAATGTTAAATGAGGGCCTCTATGTTTCTGTTATACCAATAAGTTCAACGTCTTTTGGGGTATAACAGCCAAGAAAAATGGTTTATCGCGATTTTAAAGGAGCCCAAAGAAATGCTTATAATAGTCTTGCTCTCCCTCTCTCTCTCTCTCTCTCTCTCTCTCTCTCTCTCTCTCTCTATATATATATATATATATATATATATATATATATATATATATATACACACACAGTCAAACCTCTTTAATATAAATCTGAAGGGACCAAAATTTTGGCTGTTTGTTATAATGAGGTTTGTATTAACAGGTGTTCACAAAAACCTTAAAAAGCTGCTAAAATTTTGGTCACTCTGTTTAGCCCCACAAATCAAATAGTATTTTCACCACAATGACTTCAATTTCTTCGAGAACTTGATATTTCATGGTTTAATGCATAAAAAAAATTTTATTAAGCATTAAAGTAATTATTTTATTTCTTGTCACATTCTAAGGGGAATAAAAATTGCTTTATGTTAATGAGGACTTTGTATGAACAGGGTTTGTATTTACGAGGTTCCCTTATATATATATATATATATATATATATATTTATATGTGTGTGTGAGAGAGAGAGAATAATTTGAACAGTTTCGCGTGAAACAGTAGACGTGTGGCACGCTACAGTATCTCTCTGACAGCCTAGCAAGGAATTGTTTTAAGCGCCTGGAGACAGACTACTTGTGTTACACCACTGGTGAGTGGGTGGTGATCTTGCAGGCGTACCTTGTACTAGCATATATTTAACTGTGCTGTTTGTTCCTGCCTCTGCCTGTACTGTTGTTCACGGTAAATTGAGCACATTTAGAAGAATGCTTTATCAAGGATAATAATCAGGAAATATATTTTATAGTGTCACGAAACGTTGACATCAAAGTATTAAATACTGTAAGATGTATACAACATGTTTATTACTTATACTGTTATGTAATTACTAACATGGAACACATGCCACCAGATGTTGCATTAACTCTGGTTTCTGAATTATTATACATTTTGTCATGCTAGTGTGGAGAATATGACACGTAGGACCGTTTGAATATAACTTTGATGTAACCTTTTAGCAACAATTTTTTTCTATAATCCTACAATCCAAAATGATAAATGAATTACACTAACGCTTTATTTAAGCTGTCCTCTGAGTCATTTATTACGTTCTCTCGTGGTAAAATGTACAACTGATATGCGGAAACAAAAGTTATAATTTTAAATTTAAATCCAAAAATATAATTAATGGTTGTTAAAGGAAACCTACTTTAACGGGAACAACGTATTGCTTTTGAAAGGTTTTACCTTTAAATATAAAGTACAAATTTTTTTTAAATTTATTAATTGTGTATAAGAATGATATATCAGGTAACGTTTTATTTAGTCTTAAGACGTGAAATTTTAATGTATATTTACAACGTACCATTATTCCCATTAAAACCACTTTATGGAAAAATTAAAAACATTTATTTCGACTTGGTATTTGATAAACTATGACCTCACAAAATTAATACACTCCCTCCTAATTCATACTTCATACAATACTCAAGAAAATATTTTTGAAAACAGTTGAAGGAATTTACCAAGTGTTTTATATGCACATCTCTCCTGATTGGCTGAGGTGGGCGATGTGAGGGGCAGTGGGAGAGCCAACAGCGTGCGAGGTTGGCGTTATCATGAGAAATGACGCAACCTTCGTATAAGATTACATATTAATACTTTCGGCTAGGAAGATAACATCATTACTTTTGAAAAGTTGAGCAAGGGACAATGTCTGCCGCTAGATGCGCTGGTGTCAGTAATGGATTAAATATTTGCTGGGTTGTATAGAGAGAAGTTCGGGATCAAAACCGAACATTGCCGAAGAACGAGATTCTCGTCATAACGCCAACATAAACTTGACCCCTTGCCGACATGAGCGCTGCTAGCTGTGGATATTGTCCCTTGTCTACATAATAGTGTGAAGCTTCCTAACTTGTGGCAGAAGTAACCTTACCTCGGGTAAGCTGGCCGTGTTGAGATTACTTTCTACCGGGACTGTACCCGGCCTGCCACATTCCTCTGCGACACCTGTGTACACTCCCCTCCCAGCACAACAGCTTTAAAGGTGTAGTGAGTGTTTTGTTGGTTGTGTTTGGTGAGGACTAGCACTTTCACTGCCATCTTCCTCTTAGTTCTTAGTCGCTGCCTCACACCTACCTGCCTGCCTGCCACATCTCCACCCTCCCTCTGTATAACCACACCTCCCCTCCCTCACCAGGAGACTTTGAACAACGCAGCTTTCCTTTCACTCTTGTTCGTGTCGGAGCACGAGAGCAGCAGTGGATCAAGTGTACCTACACCACAAACCAACGACGATATTATCATGTACCCCAGCGACGACACGTAAGCTGTAATAACTCCGCCGTATTGAATTTATAAACGCTTCGTCATAACTAAAGCCACTGAGTTTTTGGTTGAAATATTTCTGCAGCAACTTGTTCCAAAGCCTTACGTGTACATCTGCAGCTTTACTTCATGGTTATTGACAGAGCGTATTTGTGTACAGGCTTCGTTCATTCGATTCCGTCAATCAGAGAAAGGTAACTGAGACACCCTACATGTCTGTGATTTGCTGTTAGAACCTCGAGGGTTGGAGGATAAAATCCGTCCATTTACTGGCCATGAAACAGAGCTACAGATAACGTTATATATATATATATATATATATATATATATATATATATATATATATATATATATATATATAACATTCACTACAAGGCAGTGGTCCTGGTTGCAACTAAGAGACAGAAAACTTCTCGAGTTCTGTGTTTTAAGCTTGATCTTCTAGACACTGGGTGATACTTATGTAGGTAGATAACTTCGTCCATCAATTGATACCACGTAATTCAATCCTTGTAAACTTTCAAGTTTGTTATTGGTTTAGAAATCTCCTGGGTGTATTTAATTAAATGAGATCCAGTAGAAACCGCGGTATAAATTTATAAGCGTTCGATATCTTCCTAGACCTAAAATTAATACATAGCATTTTTCTTGTCCTAGTCATAAACTTTTGTCCCCGATTTTCTTGTACTCTCGGCAGTTTATATATAACGGTCATGTAACCCTTTGATTCTTTTACTAACACGATATGAAGACCTGAAGTACTCAAATAATTAAAAATATTCATTTCATTAATCTCACAAGCTAAACAAACGAAGTAATACATAGATACAACCAAGTAATATTCTTCACTGTGTCATGGCCACATGTATTAAATAATGTTAAATGTTTTTCGAAAACCCAAGTAAATACATAATTATAGCTGATGTTCTACGTTAGGGATAAGGGGCAAATGGCTGAAGTGTTTACCTAGTAAACACATATCTACGTCAGAACAATCATAGATGCTTAGATATTACCTTGTATGTGAGTTCAACGGTCAGTGTTACAGAAAGCAAACGCCAACCCGCCTTGTCACGAGCGTATTTAAAACTACAAATTTAAATTAAGATAGTGTGCAATAGAGGAAAAACTTATAAATGTAGGATCTACGTACGCAAACAACTTTATTTCAAATATTTACTCATCGACCGACTAACCTTCATTTAACAAGATGAAAAACGCAGAGCTAGCAACATGACACAGACAAAATGGTGTTTGAATATTACTTATTACTCATTTATAGAGAAACTGATTTTGAGGGATTATAATGCTGTACCAACATGTTTCAATGCCTTATGTGCATGTCTAGCTCTGCTTTATGGTTATTGGCCGAGTGTTTTCAGAGGCTTCTTTAATTTAACTGAACCAATTGTAACAAGGTTACTCCGACACTACACGTCTGTGAGTGAGAGAGATTTTGGTCAGCGTTGACTATCGAGATATTTAGCTCTAGTGAAGGGTGACATGAGGTGAGTATGGAGCACCACCGGAATGAAGGGGCGCGGGAAATGGGAGATCCCCGAGAAAACCCGCCGACCAGCGGCATCGTCCGACAAGATTCCCACATGCGAAAATCCGAGGACCAACCCGACCGGGAATCGAACCCGGATCGCTTTGATGAGATGCGAAGTGTCTGACCTTTCAGTCACCGCGGCCCCACCACATTTACGTTTGTAACACCAAGTCGATGATATCACTAATGCTTGCTACTACTTTGTGTTCATGGGCTGTTTAGATCCTGATAACCGACAACCACGTCTACAGACCAGTTACTGCCATGACAAAAGCTTGGGTACGAGGTAGACATAGATATAACTTATATACAGCCAGGGTAGTAATGTGGAGAGGAGAGTGGTCTACACGGCCTCATTGTCAACGTACCCTTGCAACATGTGCTACTCTCCTAGCCTGCAACATACTGTACTCGCTAAGCTCCCGGGTGTCTGGACGCATTGTGACTGACTGTACTTCACAAACATGACTTAGACAAGCAGTTAGTAGACTGACTGGTTTCTCTAACCTAAGGTTCAGACATACAACACGACGTCTAACTGGAGAAAGCAGACTGGCAGTGTTTGACTACGTTACGAAACACGACCTAACCACAACCGACGGGAAAGAAATACTTATAGGTTTTCTTAAGTCTCGTTACGTCACGAACCTTATATATCTTATACAAAGACGAGCAGAACAGAGCGAGCTATGTGACGCACCGACTACATGTTCAACTCTCATTATGAAGGACCCGGGTTCGATCCCCTTCTACGACCTCCGTGGTTTATGTTTGCCATGGTTGGCGAGACGTATGCCCACTGAATGTTTCACTCATTCTTCCAAAAGCAAGACTTCCTCAAGAGATTCGGAGGCTCGGTTACCTGAGCAATAGAATCTCATTATTTTACTGACTGTTAAAATGAGACCCATTAAGTAATAATGTACGCTTCTGTGTTTACAAGTTGGTGAATGAGAGATTGTTAGTCAGCGATTATCACTGAGGTCTTCAGCGTTGGTGAGGGGTTACATGAGGTGAGTATGGAGCGGTGCCGGAATGAAGGGGCGAAGAAAAAGGGACACCCCGAGAAAACCCGCCGACCAGCGATATCGTCCAGCACGATTCCCACATGCAATAATCCAGGGATCAACCACGCCGAGAATCGAACCCGGATCGCCTTGGTGCGAGGCAAGAGGTCAGACCACTCGGCCACCGAGGCCCCTATTAGTTGGTGATTGTTCAGTTTAAACACTGCTATTTTCGTCACAGCGTTCTCCACTTGACAGTTACGTTGACTCATAGTTGTGTGCCTTTCAAAGGAAACAATTTCTTTTCATCTTGCTAATTCTTGATAATCCCGCCATCACGTTAGTAATTATAAGACGTAGCAGATGATAGTTGTAGGTTTGGTTGGGGGGGGGGGATGTCAAAAACTGATCGCCCAGGGTGTTTACAACACTCAGGCGGCCATGAAGAAAATGCGCGAGGAGAAGAATTTAAAAATAAATTTAACTGGTTTCACTGACATGGTTTGTAGAATCGTAAAATCCAATTTAAAATAAAACTTTTCCCATTTAAATAAGCCGTTGAATGTATTATTCCAATTATAGGAAGTAAAGCTTTCTACTCAAATGTTTTTGTTTTCCATAAATAAAATATATTTATACAAAATTTGCGTTGACTGAATGCTCGTTTACTAAGTCTACTCTGTAGAAATGTTCTAAGAGATGTACTGATTAATTACTTTGGACGAATTTTGGTGTCGTAACAAAATTGCCATTCAATTGTTTGTAACGTTACCTACATAAGTTTCGTTATAATAAATATACATTTTCAGAAATGTATCCGAAACAATAGTTTCTATGAAATGTGTGTAAATTGAAAATGGCGACTATTCTTTGCTCTTAATGAAATATTTTAACTGTCAACAAGTCACGCCCAAATTTACACATATAAATAGGAAACGAAACTTAATCAAATCTAATCTTAATATCGTGACAGGTGTTTAATATTAAATTCGCGTTCAGACGAGTAGCGGACAGCACACCACTGCTAGTTCGTGGCGTCGATGTGGCACTTAATGCACGCACCAATGTCGCCCTTATCGTACCTTCGCTCCTGGCCAGCATTACTGGGTCAAATATCCGGCTAGACAACAACCTTCTCTGTCTGTACGTACTGAACGATATTATTGAAAGAGCTATTACATTTTAACTTAGCAGTAACGCGATCAATAATTCTGTACTTATTAACTGTGACGCAGTTGTAAACGTAGCAATATATATTTCTGGATTACAACTTGCCCGAAAACTAATTTCCATATTTCTCTGGTCGCAACTATATGATCGTGAGTAAAGACACTGATTTTTGAACCAACTTATTCCATTGTATTATGTGTACATCTGCAGCTGTGCTTCATGGTTATTGACAGTGTGTGTTTGTGCAGAGGCGTCGCACATTCGACCGAGCCAATCAGAGCCAGGTTAGTGCGACACAACACGTCTGTGATTAGCGGGTAGAACCCGAGAAGCTGAGAGTTAAAAACGTACAATCACCAAACATTGGAGATGATGATGTAGCCTACCGCGAACATTTGTTGCGCCAACGTACCCTTGGAAACATTGTAGTTTCTCGCAGCTTGTATGACTGGCTGATACGCGTGTGACATTCCGTAGCTGTCTGCAGGCCAACAACGGGCATCAAATATTACAATACCAGGATGCTTATTGGCTCAGTCAAATAGGGTAACAGCTCCAAGTACAAGCTAAAGCCAGTAATCTTCTGGTAAGATGAAGGTGTGTTGAAACCCAGCAGTCAAGATAACCCATCACATCTACCAACCGTGAAGCAGAGATGCAGATGTGCAGGTAAGGTAATAAAACATGTCGATACAAAATTATTTGCACCAAAACTCATTGTGTGTAACGGCGAGCCATAAGTGTCGGCGTGAAGGACGCCTTGCTGTGAGAGTATCTGAGGACAGGGAGGGGCTATAGCGGTGTTGAAGGTCACTCGACGAGGCGACACACAAGGTAAGGTCGTCTAGGTCCAGCACAGAGTCGTATAAGGTCGCCAGGTCGGGCAGTGGAGACACCGCTATCTAACTGCGGCCGCCGGGAAATGTCAGCCCATCATTCACTACGTCGTCCTAAAACTTCTTTGATATCAGACTATGTCCTCGAGACCTTGAGGTTGAACCAACCTGCGCCCACGTGCTCCGTAGATACCCCGGTCTACGCCTCGCGTCCATTCTTCGTGTGCTTGCTAGATGAACTTCGGCGGCAGAGATTGTTATACGGAAACACATTACTAGATAAGAATGATATCTCACAAAGATGGAAAAAACGCTGTCCAGGATTACCGATTTTATGTATTATTGCAAACTGGCTTCGGAAATCCTACAGTTTTTAACTGATGCTTTTATCGCTGAAGTATGTACCATGATTGATTAGAGATGATGGTACGTCGCATCAAATATTACAATGGTGGGATTCTTATTGGCTCAGTCAAATAGGGCAACATCTCCAAGTACTAGCTAAAGCCAGTAATCTTCTGGTAAGCTGAACGTGTGTTGAAACCCAGCAAATAGTCAAGTTTTCCCGCGATAAACCATCATCTCTAAACATGACCTCTTAGACCTGTTCAGTCACGCCCCCCCCCCCAATTTTCTATATATATCACATTGGAGAAGCATGACCGTGTTGGCAACCTACAGTTGATAAAACTACACACATTAAACATGAGTCAGTAATACATCTGCGTGTGTGCTACTGGCTGTGGTGTGCTTGCTCCAATCAGTCTAATGTTCCAAGTCAACTCAAAACTCGTGTATTGTCATTACTTAGCAACGTATGCCTTGGACCACTCCAGTCTTAGCATCTGATATGTATGTGTATGTTACGTGTTACGAAGCAAAAGTTTTGTATGGTCAGCACAGAACACAGGCGCCCAAGTAAACAATTGCATCATTTCTTATCCCTTTCGTGAACCTTCCTTCTAGTGTATTGTTATGAACGGTTGGTAATATTGGTCACCGTTAACCTAACACAAGACCGTAGGTGTATCTAGTAGAAGACCGTGGTCTTAGATATGGCAACCTAGGCAAGAAGGATAACGATCTGAACTCTCCAATGACAATGGCTGGACAACCCTACATACCGGCGAATCAGAGAAAGTCACTGCCTCTTGAAATGCAAGTAACCTTTCTTGGGAGGATTATCACTCTGAAGGTCCCGTGTTCACAGCTATAAGCACTGGGCCAGTGTCAGTACAGGAACAGCAAAACATCACTTGTTTGAAACTTATGAAGGTACAGTTAAGTAAAGGACTTACGATGTTGAAGCTATTCGGAGGCAAAACTTAATTTATTAAAACAGAATACTGCTCGGTTATAGAAATTACTGCTAAAAATGTGTCATCCAACAAATAATTCCGTTATCTATACAAATGGAAGTTTCGCTAGATAATGGACAACTGATTTTCTGCGAATAGATGCTTGCACCACAAATTTTGAATTCCTTGCTTGAACAGTTGCAAGTAAACAAAAAGCTGAGCTGCAGATGTACACACAAGTCACAGGAATAAACTGGTGCAGATGTCATTACACCAAAAATAGGGATCCCTAATGCTAATACTGACCATGATTAGAGATGATGGTATATCGCGACAATGTTCTGGGCCAACATACGCTTGAAAGCACTGTAATTTCTTGCTACATATA
>PNEQ01009539.1:11992-26227 GCA_003012365.1 Medauroidea extradentata
TTCAACATACGCTCAGCTTATGAAAAGATAACTGGCTTTCGCTTGTACGTGGAGCTGTTGCCCCAATTTGACTAAGCCAATAAGAATCCCGCTGTTGTAATATTTGATGCCTGTTATTGGTCTGCAGACAGCTACGGTGTGTCAGTGGTTTCAAGGCTATGTTGGTGCAAAAAATTTTCGCGATATACCATCATCTCTACATATATGGTTGATTGATGTACGTCAGACACGACGTAGCTGACTTAATCCCAACAACAGGCATCAAATATTACAATAGCAGGATTCTTATAGGCTCAGTCAAATAGGGCAACATCTCCACATAGGAGAAAGCCAGTAATAATCTAATAAGCAGAACGTGTGTTGAAACCCAGCAAACAGTCAAGTTTTCCCGCGATAAACCAACATCTCTAGGTATTAGGTTTCACGGTATGTTTGACCTTAGTCACCACTATGTCACTACCATACGGGGCTCCACCACTACAGTACTGGGGGTTTACTATTGGCTCGCTATCCTCTTGTACGTGCCGTGTCCATTGTAACACAATCACACAAGTATGCCTATACAGACATGTACAACTGTTTGTAGTCAAGGCAGTTAGTGACATTTTACGCGAACATACTGCTTATCTGACGGTCAAATGTCAAAGTCACTATGTTACTACTTCCGTAAACCGCCCGTAACACAAAATAACTCAGAAATGTCATTTAACTTACAGCTACAATACATCATGACGTACTCAAAAAATTATCTACAGTAATTTCAGGATTTTATGAAATTATAAAGTAAAAATAAAACGTTTTTGCAGTTACGCAGATATTTTTTATCACCGCAAAAAAAATTATGGGATATTAGGTAGCTAACGTTTTATTATTATTGTTATCGCTGAGTAAAAGTTATTTTGTAAAAGGATTAAATATTTTTCATGAGTAGAGAGATCGAACTGACGCAGAAAAATTTTACTATTAAGTTCGAATTTAGTTTTGTCGCGTCTGACATTAAATATCGTTATGTGTTTTCATCTACGCCAATTGAAATTCTGGTAAGACGCTACTAAAAGTTTGTAATTAGCAGAGCCAGAAAACATTTAGAGGTTTCAGTGACATCTGCAGCTCTGCTTCGTGAATAGTAATAAGATGTTATTTACGTTCAGTGTCTTAGAGTTCTACCAGCCAATAACAGACGTGTGGTGTCGCAGTATCCTTGTTATGATTGGTCTAGTCAAATAAGCGACATCGCAACTCAAGTACAATATGCCAATAGTTAGGGACCCTTAATATTCACGAAAAGAATTTTACTCCACTTTGTTTCAGTGACTTACGTGCACATCTGCAGCTCAGCTTCATAATAAGTGACTGGACGTCTTAGCTGTGACGTGTCTTGGGGTTTAACTGGCAAATCACAGACTTGTGAAGTTGTAGTAACTTTATTGTGATTGACAAAGTCAAATGAGAGACATCACGTCACAAAGACACGCTGCCAATAACCATGAAGTAGAACTGCAGATGTGCTCGTAAGTCACTGAAACAAAGTACGGCAAAGTAATTTTCGCGAAAAGAAGGGGGTCCCTAACAGTAACCATGAAGCACAGCTGCAGATGTGCGCGTGAGGCATAGAAACAAGTTGGGGTGAAATTCTTTTCACCACAAATCAGTGACTTTAGTCAAAACTATAGGACCCTTTAACTGTCGGGAAATCTATACATTGAATTGTGCCAAATTTGAGTAAAATTCGGTGAAAAAGAATAGCAATAAATATTTCGCTGCATAGCAAACTTTTTTTAAAATATTTTCCCGACACGAGTTGAGTTAGCTTCGCACAATTATTTCCACCTGACATTCTTAGTGACGAGTAGGTAAATAAGCCTGGTAATTGTTGCAAGTTGATTGTAGGATCGTGACTGCACTTTCAACTGTTTTTATGGTTTCCGACGTCTTAGTCATAATTCAAAATACTCACGTCGTGCTTGCAGTTATTTGCAGAAGTTTAATTCGCAGTAATGACTTCATCAGCAAAAGGTGGCGTAAAAAGGATATGTAATTTTTTACTGCATGCACTTTTCTTCTGGGTAAAACTCAGACCACAAACTTGTGGCGTCACTTCGTTTTGCCTTCAACAGTTTTGCTAAATTTAGACAAACAACTGTTAGACAAAACGCCGGTATGCAAAACGCATGTTAGGCTAGGTTTTACATATACCTAGAGAGTATCTTCTCATTGACTATTTCGGCCGCGGTGGTCGAAGGGTCAGACCCCTCACCTCCCACCAAGGCGATCCGGGTTCGATTCGGTCGGGGTCGGTCCCCGGAATTTCGCATTTAGGAATCGTGCCGGGCGATGCCGGTGGTCGGCGGGATTTCTAGGGGATCTCCCGTTTACCCCATCCTTTCATTCCGACGCTTCTCCATACTCACCTCATGTCACCCCTCGCCGGCGCTGAAGACCTCGATGTTAAGAGCTGACTGTAATCTCTCACTCACTCACTCATGACTTTTTGATGACACAGTAGTATGCCATGGGTAGAGCCAGGATTGTATGGCGAAAATATTTTTGCACCATTTGGTTTCAATGCCTAATGTTGACATCCGCAACTCTGTTTCATGGTCAGTGATTGGAAGTATCAACTATCACATGTCTTGAGGTTCTACTGACAAATCACAGACGTATTGCGTCACAATAGCCTCATTGTTATTGGTGCAGTCAAATGAGGGGCGTGTCTGAGCAAAGGCACGCTGCCAATAACCGTGAAGCAAAGCTGCCGACGTGCATGCGTGACGCTGAAACATGTTGCAAAAATATTTTCGCGACAAAATCGTGGCTCTAGGAATTGTCAAGTCTGCAGTTAAGAGTGCGAGGTAGATAAATATCCGCTGAAAATATCAATTGATTTCTACGCTTTTTTCAAAGCCAATATGGATAAAATACTCAATGGCAATCCTTGATAATGGTATTTGCCAACTTTATGAGTAAATATTTATCCAGAATTACTAATTCGTTACGCTTGATCTCTTGCGCCGCAGTTAAATGCACGAGGTTCCGGCGTCAGAGATTGTTCCTCAGAAGTTCGTAGCACTTGAAACAATTTTGTTTAAAACGTTGGCAAAAACTATTGTCTAAGATTGCTATTGTTTAACTTTCGCAAATTAGCTTCAAGAAATCTGCAGTTATAGATTAATGCTTTTAGCGTTGAATTATGTACCACGTCCTTTTAATTTCTTATTTAGAGAGGCCATTAGATTTCGCGAGAAACGTCACTCTGTTTCAATGTCTTACGTGCGTATTTGTATTTCTTTACTGTTACACCACACGTCTGTTATTGACGGGTATAACTCAATTAGCTGCAAGTTATAAACATCCAATCATTGACCACGAAGCTGAACTGCTGATGTGCAAGTAAGACAGCTAACAAAGTTGTGGAAAACAATTTACGTGAAAATTATCGGCTCCTACATATAACAATCAGAAAGATGACATCCACAGCGTATTCATATTTTCCCAATCGCCACAAATGTGAACATTTTCGATCATGCATTATATCTCAGGGACTATTTCTTCCAATTTAATCTCGCTTGGTACTCATGTAGTAAGCCTAGTTACTTAGTAAGATGATTTGACTTTTATGCGCTTTGTTCATACTGTATTTAATTTATCAAAGTGGTGTCTGAACACTTTTTTTGATGACATTATACAATTGATAAACAATTCTACAAATATTCATCAACTTTTGTACACATATAGTACTTAGTAAGGTCACACGGTTATTGTGTGTTTTTTTTTAAGTCAAGTGCATGTTTCAGAATATTGGATATATTAATATTTTGGGGGTACTTTTATATCATGGTAACCATTTGACCACTTCAAGGCAAATCATATTTTTAGATTTAATTTCAGTTGGGTTTACTTATGTAGTTCCGGAGTTTTCTGAGGCAGGAAGGCATATATATATATATATATATATATATATATATATATATATATATATATATATATATATATATATATATATATATATATATTCACATTTTGTAAGAACCCCTGGGCCGGTTGTAACCAAATGGAATATTTTGACAGTTCACATACAAGCACTGATTTAAGTGTTCCTTATTTGTGTAGGTCTACGGCTCTTGAATACATCATGACACGAATAAAAAGGTTAATCGCAGAACCAACGATTTTTTGGAGAAAAACATTTACCAACTTGTCTGAATATCTTACGTGCACGTCTGCAGCCGTGCTTCATGGTCAGTGATTGTATGAAACTTCCAGTGTCTCGGGGTTTCACCAGCCAATCACAGGCGTGCAGTGTCGCAGTTCCATGTTCTGATTGGCTGAGTCAAAAGTGTGACGCCTCTACACAATATACTCAGCCAAAAACCATGATGTGCAGGTCAGGAAGTGAAACAAGTTGCTGGTGAAATGTTTTCACCAAATATCCGTGGGTGTAATAACACGTCATACTTCCAGATATACCTGACCGATTGTTAATTTTTGGGTGATCTTTCACCCACATGAAGGAAATGAGGTTATTTAATAATGCTTGTATTAACTAGTTGAGTTATTCGTATATTTACAACTAGTCCAATGTTAACTCTAAAACGCCAACTCTGAACTTTTCTAATCCGTGGAACCGCATTAAATGATTTTTGTTGGATCATGTTAGAGTAACATCCTTGCATTGTTTAGAAAAGTGTTTGGAACCAAAGGTGTCCGAGATAATCCACTTCTTCTGACGCTTAGTGCTTCTTCTTAATTGCTGAGTGAAGCGCTCAGCGCATGTCACGACTGCGAAGCTGCAGTGAAGTATCGCATGCAGTTATGTAGTTACAGAGGTTGATCACAGCTGTGCAATGTAAGCGCAGTGTAATTATCTCTCAGGATGAAGTGTGTCGACATGTTCGCCTTGCGAGGTGTGCCAGGAAGCTGTATCTGGCCGCATATTACCCTGAAGGCTGCATCCACACTCACACTTCCTATAGTCTGTTATTACAGACCAGGAAAACCCGCCCATTATACCAGCGGAATATGCTGGAGGTAAAGCGCCTCTTATATATGTCACTTTGCCGCATATCAGTGACGTAGCATGGGTGTGTCCCGGGGCGTGCAGTATTAGTTGCAAAGACCGAGGTGTAGTACTGTAGAGTTAGCAACTTGTCTCTTGTACGCTCCTGGCTGTGAAGTGTACCTGCATCTACCAGTCTATGGTTCCACAGATGCCGCATATCAGTGACGTAGCATGGGTGTGTCCGGGGCGTGCAGTATTAGTTGCAAAGACCGAGGTGTAGTACTGTAGAGTTAGTACCTTGTCTCTTGTACGCTCCTGGCTGTGAAGTGTACCTGCATCTACCAGTCTATGGTTCCAGAGATGCCGCATATCAGTGACGTAGCATGGGTGTGTCCCGGGGCGTGCAGTATTAGTTGCAAAGACCGAGGTGTAGTACTGTAGAGTTAGCAACTTGTCTCTTGTACGCTCCTGGCTGTGAAGTGTACCTGCATCTACCAGTCTATGGTTCCACAGATAACGCAGTATATAGTCACAGAATAAATATTAATACACACGTGAATTGACGAGGCGGCTCATTTGATACGGGCGAACTAGGCCGCTTATTGGCTGCCTGAGGTTGTTACCAGCAGCCCCGTGTATGTTTGGCTCCTGCATGTTGCTGCAGGTTTCCTATTGGCCTGGCTGCCGTACAGCAGGGTCATCGCCTTTCCTTACGCTGATTGGCTGTAGGTGTTTCCGCCATGTTGCTGGCGTGTGTGGCTGAGCTCGCTGTCCTGTCAGCTATTTCACTTCTGTATTCTAAAATATTCTGTGCCTGCAGGCTAGCCTTCAAGAATATCTGTGTACTCATATACATACAGCAGATGTCCAATAGCTGCGCAATGACAAGGCGAAACAACACGATTTGCCCTCCATTTACTTACTTCTATATTATTGGCTCAACTCTCTCCACGAGGAGTCAAATAGAACAAAAACCAATTGATAAACTGACACGAATTTATAGTTTTTTAAATACTTGCATGCGTCCAAAATAAAACTCGAATGATTCAGGCAAGTCCCTAGTCATATGTAGAGACGCTTAACTTTCGCAAAAATAATTTAGCTGCACTTTGTTGCAGTGCCTTACGTGCACATCTGCAGCTGAGCTTCATAATCAGTGATTGAACGTCTTAGCTGTGACGTGTCTTGGTGTTTTACTGGCAAATCACAGACTTGTGAAGTTGTAGTAATGTTATTGTGATTGGCAAAGTCAAATGACAGACATCACTTAACAAATACACTCTGCTAATTACCATGAAGTACAACTGCAGATGTGCACATATGTCACTGAAACAAAGTGCGGCTAACTTCTTTCGCGAAAATCAGGGGTCCCTAAGTACAACCATTGCTTAGGAGTGCATGCCTTGGAACACTACACGCTCATATTGAATGATAGTTTTCAAACAACAGTGCAGTTCTTATTGTTCAGCCATATGTAGAGAAGGGAATATTCGCGTGTTCACAGACATGTAGGCTAGACTCCAAGAATATATGTGTACTCAAAATACAGCAGTTCTTCAATGGCTGCTCGCTGACACTGTGAAACTACATGATATGTCGTTCATTTACTAGCTTCTTTGTTATTGACTGAGGTCTCCTCCGAGGAGTCAAATGAAGCAAATGCCAACTGAGAAAGTGACACGAACTGACAGTTGTTTGAATTTATGCACGTATCGGAAATAAAACTCGAATGTTTTAGGTTCCTAGCATTCGATCAGTAAAACATTCTGTAAGAACAGCAAAACTGACAAAGCAAGGAGAAAATCCCTTGTTACTAGGTCTGGAGTGAAGCTAAGCAGTCACTGGAGGCAGTAATCATAAAAGTACACCCAGTCTAGAGAATGTGTAGTCCAGTAGAGAAGTCCTGTACTTACCCATGACTTCTGAGATGATCTGAACTAACTCTAATAAAGATGTAGCAAATTACGTGGCCAAGTAGTACAGACAGAACACTTTGCCGGTTCAACGACCTCTAAGCCTGACTGTACTGCGCTGTGTATTGTTTAGCTTTAGCTGTGTTTTCATTCGCTAACTACCCCAGCGAGTATAGAGGTAGTTTCGTCGCAGACCTTGTACCACGGGAATCGCCCATTGCTTCCGTGTAGATGTGTTGATAGTCTGGAATATTTCTAGGCTGAAATGTGATCCCATAACTAAGAATTTACGATTTTGTGAAATGATTTTTGCAACACTTTGTTTCAATGCTGTGTGTGCACACTTCAGCTCTGCTTCGTAGTTAATAACTGGATGTTTTTGATTCTCACGTCTCGAGGTTTTGCCAGCCAATCACAGACGTGTAGTGTCGCAGTGACATTATTCTGATTGGTTCAGTCAAATAAGTGAATTATCTGCACAAATACTTTGACAATAACTACGAAGCAGCGTTGCAGATGTGTTCTTAAGACTCTAAAACAAAGTTGTGAGGAATTATCTTCACCGGATATCAGTGGTTATAGTGATTTATGATGTATGTATGAAGCAAAGGCGGGAAGCAAGGGTAGTAACGGGAGAACCCCGAGAAAACCTCGTCTGCCAGGGTTTCCACCGAGAGCAAACCCGCCGTGAAGGGAGGATAATTGTTTGACAACCACGCCATTGTGGTTCCTCGTGGACGAAGAAGTAGGCGACCCAGCGACGTGGTCAAAGCTTGTTGAGGCGTGTGTGTAGGACCTGGGTGTGTGTGCCGACGTCACAGGAAGTGAAGCTAGAGTGCGTGGTGCGTGCCAGAACTGGGTCTTGCGAGGAAAGTGTCGTCGCGACGCAAGTTCAATGCCACGAGGATCTCCTGGTCAACGACCCCACGACGTATGCACTAGAGGCGAGAGCTGTCACGTCGTCCCTCACTCCCCTGGCCTTAGTGGTCGTCAGCACTTTCAACACCCAGTGTAACACATTCCACACATGTCCGTGTGACATATGGCCAGCAACCAGCGTGCACAGCTCTGTCTGTTAACTAAGTACTCAGTATGCGTGAGTGATGTCTGCGTAGGAATAACGTTCTGTGACTTTTGTCCATCTGTTTACCCATTTCAGGTCTTACAGTTTCCGGGTGTACGTAAATGCTGCTAATGTTTTTTGCACTTTTTGATATATGAAATTAATGGCGCAGTATGTCTAAAAAAAGTCATTGCCTTTGACTCTTTCGGGAGGGACTTCGGTTTGTGAAAATATTTTTGCTCCAAGCCTAGACTCCAAGAATATATATATGTACTCAAGTAGACTACAGCTGTTCATTGGCTGCTCGCTGACACTGTGAAACAGGCAGTATTTAGTTACAATGTCATTATGGACTCTTCTTCAAGGTGGTGTCACAGAAGTCAACGGACAATTGTGGAAGTAGCACGACACTTACAGTTGCTATAAGTCTAGCTTGTGTCCGAAATAAAGCGCCAATTGTCAGGTCTCTACATATGTACACACCTGTAGCTCTTCTCCTTGGTCAATTATTATATATATTTAACACTCAGCATCTCAGGACCAATAATATCACGTCTGATGTCGCTGCAACCTTGTTCTGATTGGCTCAGTCAAATGATCAAAGTCTGCACAGAACGTAGCTGTACATGTTGACTTTAGTTATTTAATCCAGTTGGAGCAAAATTATTCTCACTTATAATCAGTGGTTCTAATTATGAGGAACCGTTATATAAGTGCAGTTACCGTCAGTATATTAACACACATAAGCTTTTTCATAAATAAATCCTGAACCGACAGGGTTAATCTAGGCCCTGACTGGAGCACGTTTCGTAAAACTGTCAGTCAGAGCCGTGTATAACCCTTTCTGTTTAAGATTTAAATATTAATAAGCTTATGCGTGCATATATATATATATATATATATATATATATGTGTGTGTGTGTGTGTGTGTGTACACAAAAAAATTCATACTTACGTAATGTTTTAATTTTAAATTTAAATTATTTAAAACACTATTTTTTTTATTATTTGTTCGGTTGATAGGAGATCCTGTAGATTACAACATGGTTATTCAGTCTGAATTATTTCAGTTCGGTAAGTCAGTTGGTTTTCCTTTGAATCATAAAACCGTTTTACGCAAATTTGTACTTTTATGTGCTTTTGTAAAAAACTACACAAGCTAAAAAATGTTCATTACAGTTAAAATAGCCACAGCGTATGTCTACGAAGCGGACCATATCTCGTACAAATATAGAACTATTACCGGTCAAGCTCCCGCTCCGTAACTGTAGGGATAGCTTGCAGAAGGGTTGTTTAATTGTGTAACTGTAAGCTACACGCTGTAATGATTGTACTCTGCAGGGTAACTGTAAAACAGTTTGGCCTCTACTTTCACTGACCTTGTCTCTACCTTCCGGTGTCACTCCTGTCTTCGAGCACAGAGCAGCCAAGTATACAGACGTACGCTGAGACTCTAACATTGTTGTTCGCTTCAAGCTCTGATACCAGTCGTGTGGTAAGAAGAAATTACTATGCGGCACAAAATATTTGCTCGTCTGAACATATTACGGTAATGTGTAGAGAACACGCAATTTTGCAGGGCCATTATTTGTTATTTATTTATTTGGACGTTTTATATTCCCGCGAACAGCACAAGGCCCTGGTAGAGAAACACGAGGGGAAAAGGGTAGGATTCTGTCAGATTTTGCCTAGAGTGATTTCGGAAAACCCTGGAAAACCGAAATCAAGAATGGCCGGAGCTGGGGATCGAATGTTTTACCACTGCTACACCAGGCTCGGTAATATAATAGCAAGTTAGGTTTAGAACTCCTATATATGTGATGTGAGTTACTTCCTAGTTTGCGTTTCTGTTTATTTAAATCGTCCTTGCGATAAACCGTCGTATATTCTCTCGTTCTAGCTCGTCACACACACAACTGGCTACTCACTGCAGCTAAAGTCAAAGTGCAAGTGACGCAGGTCATAATGTACCCAAGGCGATGAAGTCCAGCCGAACAGTCGTTGAACCCAACACATTTCGACTGTACCAATCAGAACAGACACCCAGACTGAGATGTGCACTGACGTAACCGTCTTTAGTAGAAGGCCGTGGCCTTAGATCTGACAACACTGACAAGAAGTGTCATTTTAACACTTCTTTTAGCTCCCCGAAGACAACGACGCTACCTGATTCGTTATTGTGCCATACATACCGGCGAATCAGGGGAAGCCACTGCCACTGGTGAGACAAAAGAAGTGTAAAAATGACAGATTTAAGGCCTTCTACTAAAGACGGCTATGTCACTGAACTATACTACAGACTTTCCACCAATAAAACGCTAGTTCAGTGCTTGGCTCGTGTCGATGCGGTATTTGATGTTGGCTTCAAGGTCGAGTATAGAGACCAGGTCCAGTGGTAATGGAGACCTCGTGTTGTAGGTATGCGGGTAGCTGCTGGCTTGTCTTCATAGTCATGGAAATGTGCAAGGTTCTTAAATACTTAAAATAATATTAGCTCATTAACAATTTATAGGGACCCATTATTTTCGTGAAAATATTTCTGCAACAACTTATGTGCACATCTGCCTTTCTGCTTCGTTTTAGTTGGCAGAGTGTCTTTGAGGAAATACGTTTCCCATGTTGAACGTATAATTAACAATAAGGTTTCTGGGAAACTACACGCCTGTGATTGACAGTAAAACGTTAGGAATCGTGAAAGTTAATAACATCCAATCACTGGCCACGAAGAAGAGCTGCAGATATGCATAAGGCACTGAAACAAAGAGGTGCAATCTTTTCGAGAAAACCAAGCGTTCCTAACAATACATCATAGCTTGGTTTGTCGCGGGAAAACTTGACTGTTTGCTGGGTTTAATCGTACGTTCAGCTTATCAGCAGATTACTGGCTCTCGCTTGTGCGTAGAGCTGTAACCCTATTTGACTGAGCCAATAAGCATCCCGCTATTGTAATATTTGATGCCTGTTGTTGGTCTGCAGACAACTACGTTCTGGCAGACGTTTATCGCCCAATCATACACGTGGCGAGAAACTACAGTGTTTTCAAGGGTATGTTGGCACAAAACAATTCGGCGATATACCAGCAATAATCTCTTATCATATTATACCGTTTTAAAGAATACGAAGTTTTGACTTTTTACGTTGTAAGACTGATTACAATGGAAAGACACACAACATACAAAATATTAATAAACTTCACACTGAAAATGCGAAAAAAAAACGTTAAATGTACTGAATCCACGATGTTACCAGTCCAGTAAAATGGCATAAGAAATTTAAAAAATACTCCGGCGAACAAGCAAAAAGTTGAAAACCTATAGAACCAACTGTTTTTATTCAGGCCCTACAAGAAAATTATTGTGAATCTTAAGTGAGATAGAATTTTATTTAACGGCTTTATTGAAAGAATGTACGGCGTTACCCGATTTCTATTTTTTGTTCCAGAGTGAATAAATAAAAAGTCAGCAAGCTCATTTCAAACCTGAAGTCCTTGCTGTCCTAGTAATGTTGTTGGCCCTTCATACGCCCGTTAGTCTCAGCAATACGAAGATACGTTATCTCGAAGATTATTATGACGTCGTTAACGGTCTGTCGCACTGACTTGTGACACTTCGTGCATCACTTCTAAATAACTGGTTTGAGTCACGCAACTCGTATACAGGATGAGTCGGGAGGAAAGGTAGATGCTTTGAGGGGTGATAGTACTGGTGATTCTGAACAAAATGTTTCTAATAAACATATGCCCTTTTCTTAACCGTTTCAGAGAATCGAATGAAAACAACAAGGAACGGGAAATATGCAGGTGACGGTAAATCACGATACTGTTATCGTATGTTTTGTATAATTGTGTATATTTCCTCACAAAACATGTTCAAACACTCCACCACCAACTTCAATGCATTTTGCTGCTCTGATAGACAGCTGCTGTGTTGCTGATCTGAGCTCATTAGTACATTGCTGTACTTGAGCACAAGCATGGTAAATACGAGCGATAAGTTCCTCTCTTGTGTCCACCCTGCACGTGTAGACTTTGCTTTTAAGCCAACCCCACGCCGTGTGAAAGAGGAGCAGAACAGAAGGAGGTAAATAAGTATGAAGAGGAAGAGAAAGAATAGGAGCAGTAATATGAAGACGAGGTGGAAGATGTCATGGAGAAAGCAAGGAGATGGTTGCAGAGTGTGATGATACAATGAAGAGGAATACGAGGAGGATAAGGAAGGTTGATGTATCGCCGGTGTTGCAAGCACGTGCCAAGAAGGGCGGCGCCCCCACGTTTCACTCGGACAAGTATTTAAGGCGTCTCCCTCCTCCTCTTAAAACCTTACCACCTTCCCCTCACCCACCGCACAGGCTGTGGTCCGAGACCTATTTTCACCTGTTAAACGTGGTAACATGGGTCTTTCTGCCTCAGTCCGCCCACCTTCCACTATCTGCAACATTGTTCTGTTCTTGCATTATCACGAGCGAACGTTTGAAAATCACATATAAAACTTAACTCCAAATATTTGCTGACAACAGCTAAATTTCGGTTTACTTTGATTTATTTCTTAATATTTCCAAATTAGCAACATTTGATCGTAGTTGTGTATGTCTAGAAGAATGGCTAATCTTGTCATATACATACGTTGGAAAAATCATTCCAAGTTTTCAATCCACTATCGGCGGAGCTGGTCAATGGGTTGATAGTGAATACCAGTCACATCACGATCAATTATTTACGCAGTACCAGTGTAACGACGTCAACAAATATAATTATTAATATAATTATTATTGTTGTTATTATTAGTATTGGTGTTCTGTTCGAAGGCAGGTATTGACCCACGGAGGACACAGGGTTATGTAAACACAGAGGACCTCACGAGGACTACCAGGTGAGTATGAAACTGTGGTGTAACACCATAGTCTTCCACAGTATAGTGTAGAGTAAACAACACAACACTCTGTCCTGAACCCAGACAACTGTACCGCACATGAATGGATTAACGAGATCTCGCTAGACTAGCGTCGCCATCTTGGATGTTTTTAAATTTATTGTGCCATCTTTCTATTCAGATTTATTCCTATATAACTCGGCATGATAGAGTATAAATTATGGCTTTCAGATCTTCTTGTACTAGCAACTGTCCGCAATGCGAGAGATATATAGTACGAGAACTCAACTAAATAAAAAAAAATTAAAAAGTATTAAACAAAATAATTAGTACAAACTGTTCGGCACTTCAAATTCAATTAAGTTAATAATTTTGAAACAGATAATTATATTAAAAGTAATGAATTATGTTAAGAAATTATTTCGAAACGAAAATTGGGATAAAATTATGTTATGGGTTATTATCTAATGTTTCAGAAAAAAATTGAAGCGTAATATTTTTTTATCCCGTTTTACTCCGACTTTGTACAAAATTTTTCATGAAAAACATTAACGGCTTCGCGCAAAACTCATTAAAGTATATATATATATATGTGAGTGTGTAGTATATATATATATATATGTGTGTGTGTGTGTGTGTGTGTGAATGTGTAATATATATATATATATATATACACATAGCACTACCCATTGATTATTTTGATCGATTTATTCAGTAAAACTGCAGTAGAACATTATTCCTGCATTTCTACAGTACAAAAAATGAAACAATTTTACTAACGTTATTCTTAAACTAACCGCCTTGTTCAATTTCACGCCAAATTTTGGCTAATCTAACAAAACTAAATCGGATACAACAGTTAGAAAATGTGTATATTAGTGCAATACGGTGTCGCATGTTCCTACTGCACTGACTGAAATCTCCTCTCTCGGCTGACGGTAAAGTGTGGTACTGTGTGGGTAGAAGCGCGGCGGTGTGAACGAGCCAGTGTGGAGTATCTCACAGCACAGCCAGGGTGTATATGTACCACAAGAGCAGAGTGTTGTGTGTAAGATAGGAAGATACAACACACATCATCTACTTCCCACGAGAATACTCCCGTCCTACTTGGTCTGCACCTTATATCACACTACACTCACTATACACCAGCCATACAGCCTAGACTTCAAGCACATGTATATACTAGAGTAGATCATATTGTTGCGTGCCATGTTCCTGGAGGCCAGTGGTCGGCGGCTGTTTCGTAACACCTTGAGGGCTGGCCGATGACTCAAAGCCCGGGTGGCTCATAGTGGGAAAACCGCCGAACCTACGTCATAGATACCTGTCCCTACTGCGTCTTAACCCTTCGAGGGCGGCCGACGTGACAGCCAGCACATCCGAAACATGATG
>PNEQ01009540.1:0-26308 GCA_003012365.1 Medauroidea extradentata
TGAACTGCACAATCTCCAGTGTAGATAACCTAAAGTTGGATTCACAACACGTAGAAGCGTGCGTACGCTACTTTGTGGGTGTGAATTTAGCTTACGGCTTATCGAATATTCGTTTAGCGAATCTCTTACCGAAACCGATAATGAAAGACAGCTACTATCGATTTCGGTTTCGATATACCGAATATTCGCACAACCCTACCGACAATACACCATGTCCCCCACTGCAAAGTTAGCAGGAACCCGACCCCTATTGACCCGTTCTTGCACCTGCCTCTTAGCTTCGACGAGATGACCAGCCACCTCATTAGACAACAATTCACGCTCAGCGTCAGACAAAGGAAGAGACGGGGAAGTGATTCCCCACACATTAAGCAATGGATGGATGAGATCCCGGCCGAGAAACAATCTGGCAGGGGAGGTCTTGGTAACCCCGTGAATTGAGGAATTGAACCCAAGGGTTATGAGATCAAGATCTTCATCCCACAATGCATGGTTGGCACTGTAAAGTGCAGTGAGGGCAATCTTTAAATTGCGGTTAAACCGTTCAACGGTATTGCCACAAGGATAGTAAGGACTGCTCGTATAGTTCCTAATTGCCCAATGGTGGCACATATCTCGAAATTCCCTAGCTCCAAAATACAGAGCATTATCACTGGCTAAGTTAACAGGAGCCCCATCCACGCTCCACACCTTTTCCGACAGATGTCGTACAATCGATTTGGCCGTCATATTTCTCATAGGTTGGAAAATACATCCATAACTATGAGTAGACACACATTTAATTTTCGAGAACGAACTAGTGGACCAAACACGTCAATATGAACTGTCTCCCAGGCAAAGGAGACTTCCTTCACAGTATATAATCCGACACTAGAGTTCTGCGATGGCTTTGCTCTGTTACAGTCGTGACACTTCGCCACGAAATTCTTCACATCTTTCCTCATTTCTACCCAGAAGAACCGAGATGCAATCTTCCGATATGTTCCTTCCCTACCTGAGTGCACACCAAATGCGGAGGCATGATAATAGTTGAGAATTTCCGACCTATAAATTTCCGGGACGACCACTAGACACCGATGCCGACCTCTCCCAACAAAACAAAGCAAACCGTCTTTTAGTCGGTACAGCGAATCTTCACCCAAGGCAATCCGACACTCCAATTCACAACATTCCTCATCCCATTCTTAAGCAGCCCTAAGTCCCTCATAGAAATTTGGAGCACAAGCAAAGGCATTACACGAGGAAATGAGTTCCTCCTCAGTATCAGGCACGAAATCCTCAGCCGCAAACATTCTCGACAAATTATCGGCAACAACATTGTCCCTTCCGGGAATACGCTTAACCTGGAAACGGAATCGAGTCAGATGATGCACCCAGCGCCCAAGTTTCCCGAACTCTTGGGAATAGGACAATAACCAAGTTATAGCCCGGTTATCCGAAAACAGATCAAACTCTACAGTGTCCAAATAAACAGAGAACCTGGACGTTCCAAAACACAAGCCAACGCCTCCTTTTCGTACGCACTAAGTTTTCTTTCTGCGTTTGTCATGAGGCGATTCGCAAAAGCTACAGGAACAACAACCCCTTCACGCAGCTGACCCAACGCCGCCCCCAGCGCCTCTGATGAAGCGTCGATATGCAACACAAATCGGGCTTCAAAATTCGCAAGATCTAAAACATAAAAATGATGCCAGAGATCTCTTCAAGCTTTTGAATGCTTGCTCCTGATCAACACCCCAAACGAACGGTTGGTCCTTTCGCTTCAATTGATTTAATGGGGCTGCCAACTCCACGAACCTAGGAATGAATCTGGAGTAATATCCCATCATACCCACGAATTTAGAGACCTCCTTCACAGAAATAGGACGAGGAAAATTAACAATAGGTTCAACCTTCGCGGGATTCATTCTCAGCTGCCCTCTAGAAATTACATAACCCAGAAAGGGGATGAAATCCGAACACCAAGTCACCTTGAGGGGATTCACTGTCAACTTAGCCTCCCTCAATCGCTGCAAAACCTCCCTCACATGCTCGACATGTTCCTCAACAGATTCACTGTAATTACGATGTCATCAAGATAGTTAAATACATATTTATATTTAAGTTCTGCTAACACATGATCCAAGACTCTAGATAGGGCTTGGGTTCCGAAGCATGCTTCCATTGGTACACAATTAAATTCGTACTGGGCCCAGGGAGTGCAAAAGGAGGTAAACTTACGACTTTCCGGGTGAATTAAGCACTGGTGAAAACTATGGTTTAAGTCTAGCAACGAGAATACTTTCGCCATCCCCAGATGTTGTAAGGTAGTCTCAACCGTCGGCATGGGAAACGGGTCCATCCTAATCAATTTATTAACAGCAGTCATATTCGTAACAAGGCGATAACCTCTGTGCCTCCCTTTCTTCACAAGAAAGGCCGGGCTCGCATACTCAGATTTAGATGGTGATATTACACCCTCTTTAAGCAACGTATCCACTATGTCTCTAAAAATTTGAAGCTTGGGCGGGGCGTAATTAATATGTCGTTGCCGAATAGGGACATCACTGCTGACAGTGAACCTATATGGTAATACGTCACAACGTCCAATCTTAGGGGTAATTACATCAGCGAACTCGCCAATCATCGCTTCAATTTGACTACACGCATCTTCGCGTGTCAACAGGCCAAAACCATGCCCCGGAAATACAGTCCTGCGCCTTGCTCTCGTGCGAACTTTCACTTCAGGGGCAAACGCAAAGGTCAGTGTACCTCGCCCAGCATCTATCACGGCCCTTGACACTAAAAGAAAATCTAACCCAAAAATTAGCTCAGTATACAAATCATCAAACACCCGAAACAGCCGGGTCCACGAAAAACGGCCAATCTTAAAGTGGAGTAGCACCCCACGGGTACACTTCACCACCCGCCCATCGGCCAAACACGAAACTACTTCACTGTCGTGTGCTTCTCCCTTAACAACAGAGGGATGTCTCTCTCTTTAATAATTCAGGAATGTTGACTTAACATACGAGTGCGATGAGCCAGTATCCACTAACTCCATATGCACTTCGCTCCCCCACTCAGCCTCCACATAACATTCTTTAACTGCTTCCCTATGAGGCCTCTTAATCCTTCGCACCGGGATTACGCAGGCGGGCCACCCCTGTTTTGCGCAGGACAGTCTGCACGAAAATGGCCGGTATTTCTACATCGGAAACACCGCCGGTCTTGCCTCGTCAGTTGTGGCTGACGGCAAACTGCGGCCGAATGGCCGAACCCAGCGCAATTACTACACCTTTCCGGCCTCCTTCCTTTCTGGCCCACTTCACCCTGTGCCACCGCTAATCCAGACGAAACCGACATGCGTACACCATCACCCAGACGCACTCGATCAGCTCCGGGCGCATTAACCCCCCGACCTCGGCCTCGTTCCCTGCCTACATAGTCAGCACAATCTAAACTAGCCCCCCACTCGAACTCGACATTAAGGTCGAACTCGCGCTGAAGCTCAACAGCAAGCTGACGAAGCTCATGCATAGTAGCTGGCTTAGGAAATAAGGCACGCAACACTTTCACATCCGGCCTAAGGTGGTCCAAAACCCGATTAATTAATTTGGATTCATCTTGAGTCATGTTCAAAACACGAGCGTAATTAAATACAGTCTGCACAAAGGCAGGAACTGACTCGTTCGCCCTTTGAAACCGTTTCACCGACTCGCCCTTTACAGACTTCCAAACTCTAGGGGACCCAACTGATTCAAGCAATCGCTACTTGAAATGCTCATTATTACTCACCTGGGAAATTACTTCACTCAAAACGTCAGATGCAAGGCCCGATACTCTCGGCAATAAAGCCTGCAGAAAAAACAAGTCAACCAACTGAGTTGCGTGTAAACGATCAATTTCAACTAAAAATTACAATACTGCCCGAGGTTCAATTACTGATAACTTCGGAACCAGGGCCAAACTCCCCAACAAGGTTGACTGTGCACCAGTTAATGGTCGCGTGGCCGAAGGCACGCATTGACCGTACGCCGCGGCGCCGATACCCATTAAATTACCCACGAAGGCAATGGCCTTTAATCTCAGCTCTGTGACTGTTTCTTCCGGCCGAAACTCTACATTTGCCTCATTCAAATAAGCAGTCAATTCGAGGTATGACATGCGGGCGACAAACTCGACACCTCGATCAGCCATGACGTCCAATCAAACTGTAGCTCCGTAATAAACAAGTCAGCCGACTGAACCTACCAAAATCTAATGCACCCCCGCCCGGGAATCAAACACGAGAGTTGTAACGTTCGGGAAACCAACCCAACAATTATAAATGCACAAATATATAATACTCCCGGGGAGTCATATCGGGACAAGGGTAGGGAGGGACATCTAACCCAAACAACAGAATAACTGGATTCAGAATGTCATACGACACTGTATTAATATCAAATATACAATATTACACAGGGCACTTCAAAAGATACATATGATAGGACGTTCGGCGAAGGAAGGGGCCTACCTGAAGGCGTAAAGACCATAGCAAGTTGCAGTTTCTTACCTAAGCTCAGGAGAGGGTGTGTCGCGGTCGAGGCGTCATCGCTCACTAGCCTGGCGCACGCTCAGCCAGACCACGCCGACTCGCGATCGCAAGGGGAGGAGAGGGGGTGGTGCGCCCGCAGGTGCGGAAGGGAGGGGAACCGAAGGGTGGAGAATGGAAAGGGGAGGCGCTGACGTCACCAGTCACCAACACTGCGGCGGGAGCGAGCGGAAGTGGAGGCCCACAGCCTCAAGCAGCGACATGTCCATCCCAACTACCAGTGAATTTAGGGGCCATCACAGTGTTTCACATCAATATTCAACGCCTTTCTCATCACTCTCATTTGTGCTTTCACAGACTGCTTCATTCGTAGAGACATCTTTCCTTGAGTCATTAAGGTTTGTAAAAATAGAAAACCTTCCCTCGTTGGAGAAAATAACATTCTCAATGCAAAATGAATATATGGAAACATTAAACCACATCTGAACTTCCAATCTTTACTTACGGAGATCGTCTGACTGCAGCCATCACTATCACACTTGCCTCACCATATCCGTTACATTGAGACTGTGCGTAATACTATTCTCTGTTCACTCTTAGTTGAGTTTTATGATAACCAAAGCAAATTATAGACAAACATGTTCATTGGCTGCCGACCGCCGTGCACTGTGATCTTGCATAAGAAATAGATCTTTGTTATTTGTCATGTGCATATGAATTTTCCTCTCCATCACTTAATGAGAGAGTTTTATTAACAAATATCTAAGATATACAGACGTTACAAACACAATCTACGACGCTATATGTTTATTACTTTAATTATGGTTAGCGGACGACACGTCCGTACAGTCAGTTCACGAGTTATTTAACGACTGATGCACTGCTAAACGTACAAGTTTCTTGGTACACTTTCCAGTATTTAGAGACGTACGATACTCTGAAGATACCAAAAGTTTAGTTCAGTAATAATTACCACAGTAAAAATAAGTCTGAAAAAATAAAACATATCTGATTGTGATATTTCTAAGTATTTTTGAACGTTAATGCATCAATGTTGTGGTTACTGCGAATGTTTTCATTCGTTCGTCCATTTTCCGTTCCAGTTCATCCGATCCACGGCAGCGTGGTCCGAACCAAAGTTCCTTGTTCTATTTTGTTCCGTCCTCGCGTCGGTTTATATTTACGTCGCTTGCAGATTAGGTTATGTGATGCTGGACGTGAACAGTGAAAATGTCTTGCGTGGTTTTTGAAACGTGGATGTCTTCATTACTGAACAAACTGTGGTGATGTTTATAAGGCAAGAATAAAAATCTTGCATAGCAATCTTTTATGTATAAAAAAACAATGTGTGTCGTGAATTATTGACAGATGGTTTGGTGATTTATAAAATGTAATTTTTCCAAAACGAAGTACAAAATAATCCAGGAGGACTTTACAGAAAGTTTAATCACTCATCTTGTTGACAACTTTTTTTCTGCATGTAGTACCAAATTTTCGTTACGTTAATACCGGAATATTTTAATACAATCGTTAGTCATTACTTGACAATTACTATTAAATTTTGAAATATACAGTAATTACACATGATGTCAATATTTTTATCAAGTTTTTGTGTAATTTTTGTTTCCCTATGTCGATAACACGTACGAAATTTTCACGCAATATTGTTTTAATATATACGGCGTTGTTGTTTCCTATGCCAACTGTACACAATTTTGTCGGTTGGAAATAGTACGTCGGTGCGACGCACAAATTGAGCCAATTAGAAGCTAGCGAAGTGCAGTGATATTACTTTGTTTGTTTACTTCAGAACTCAACTTAGAGTGAACGGAGTTCTCTGTAAAATAATTCAGCATCAATGACTTGTCGTGGAGGAGAAGGGAGAGGGAAGGGGACAGGTCCATTCCTTCCCCAAATCTAAACAAGTATTGCTATCTTAGTACTACCTGTTCCCTCTGTATGTTCTATGACCAAGACACACCACTAATTATTGAACATTGGTTAGTTTAGTTTTTTGTTTTTAATTAAGTAGTCCAGTTCCAATATTCGTCTTGTCCACTTTCACTAAAACTGCGCAAATTGCGAAAAACTGATTTGCGAGCCATTTGTTATATGGCCAAAGTAGTTTTTCAAAGTGTTTCTGTTATTGAATAAGGCGAGTTTTGGGAACTATCATCACGTCAACTTCAGCACACGTTTCAAAGCTACACAAAACTGTTCAGAACTAATTTTTTCTTCGTGATGGATGAAATGAGTTTTGGAACTGGACAACTCAGTTATGAAGAGAATATTTAAAGACGGAGGAGAGAATAAGTCAAGCTTCAATAGCATGCTGGAGAGTAAATGCAAGGCCGCACGCCCGGATGGGGACCAACAGGGCCGAGAACCTCTGAAATGTTTAAACTTACGCTACGTAGAATAGTTAAATGGAGTCCAGGTCCCCTTTACCTTAGAGAAACTGCTTAAATAGCACCTTTTTGCACCTTAAAATTTGCACCTTAAAACCCTAATTTTGACAGGAAATGGCCCTTCCCCCTCCCCCTTGTATAGTGATGGATCGCTGTTACTTTCAACACTTACAAAATAGGGATCATGTAACACATTTTATTGGTGTATTAAATATGTATGGTCATTGTCCTTGATGTAACATATTTGTAAACTAGTAATAAAACTTATAAAACAAAATTTAAACTTTATGAAATTAACTCTTGAGGAGGCTTCGGCCCCTTCCAAATTTTGTATCCATGTGCGCTCCTCATCCTGTATCAAAAAGATGATAACCTCCACATTCAATTAGTGAATAAGAGAAAGGCAAAGCGAGAATAATTTTTGTTTCACTTGTTTTCAAAGTATGTACTAATTGCACAATTATTTGTGAATATTGCCGTAAAATAAAATATCCGAAAAATATGTGCACATCATTTACTGTAGTAATTCATGGCATATTGAAAATTAAGTTTAAGATTAAATACTTTTTACTGTAAGAATTAACAGAAATTACAGTAAGTTAAAGATGCAAAGTCCATTGAAAACTATTTTTTTTTGGTTTATTGTAAACATCATCATTATTGAGCGAATACGTGGAATAATGTAGCCAACTGAGATATTCAGAATTGTAACAAGTCATGAAAATAATGTAGCAATGAAAGTGATTTAAGTGATTTAAATTATTTCATTAGTAATTTACATATGCAGAATATTTTTATAGCAGAATAATGTAATATTCAGATATCTCCTGGTATTTAAATACTGATTTGCGTGGACAAGTCTCCAGCAGGTAGTTTAACTGTGTGTTTGCCAAAATTTTCACTGAAATAATTTTATACAAAACAATCACAATTTAAACCAACTATATTGCTACAGGTATATTGAAATAACTCGCCTTTCTACTCTGATATTACTTCAACACCCCAATATGGCTAGACTAGTACTACCCTTATAAACACTCATTGCTGTATTGGAACAACAAGCACCAAATCACAAGGGAGTGTAAATCCTATAATATATAAATAAAAAGTGAGCAGATCAACACATATGGTGGCTACCTATCTGCCTCTTTCTCATTAAAAAAATTTAAAATCTAGGAAAGGAAAAAGGATTGAAGTTGAAGTTTACTTGATTACTATGGGCTCGCTAACAACAAGACTTCTCCTTAAGTGCCCATACAACTTACATAAAACCATTAAAACATCAACATGTTGTCTGGGGGGTGGGGTTGTAAACAATACACAAGAATACTATTACCGTAGCTCAGATGGATAAAAACTTGATGGAATAAAATTAGTAGACTATTTCAAAACACCGTACATAAACTAAACTTACTAGGGGGTACTTGAATCTATACAATGATGGATCAATGCGGCCATGTGTGTGGTGCATTTCCTTGAAATAGGAAAATAAAATATAGGTTTCATTTGAAAACAAGTACTAACACTACGTTAGTCTAGGCTTTACCCAATCAAATTAATAAAATTAACTGCTATGAATATGAGGGTTATTGTAACAATTGAAACACGAGCGAGTTGGGAACACAAAAATAGAATATTTGTCAAATACAATTTGTTTTAAACTCATCAACAGAGAATAACAAACAGTTCATTGAAAAAATTTTGTAACAAAACTTTCAGTTCTGATTTATTAGGAGACAATAACCAGAGCAGTAACTAACAAATTTGGCTTCTTTAGACCTTAGAATGTATCTTTAAATAACGAGCTTACTCGCAACAACAAATATCAATAAACTAATTCTGGCACGAATACAAAACACACATAGGGAAGAGCTAGGTGATCCTACCTTAATTCTTCTGGTAATTATCTGTCCTCCTTCCGAAGTTGAAACAAATTAAAACAACTTGTACTTCAAGACAGCGTAGCAACACAATAAGACTGGCCATCCATACTGCGTCGAATCTGTATCATAAGCTGCTTATTAACAGTTCCGAGTCTACCAGTAAACATTGCCATCCAGACTTCCAAAAGTAATTGTTGTACCTGCATGTACTTTCAGGATGAGCTAACAAATTGTTATTAAAAAAATTTACTGAAAAGAACTAAACTTGAATTGCTATAAAATCGTGAAGGAGTTACTCGCGCTGACCTAAGCCGACCTTGCTTTAATATTACATAAGTGATCGTTGAAACACTCATCAGTTGTTTACAACCCTAAGTATTGTACCGAGCTAACCTGTAAGATCGTAACTTGCCACCTTTCGACTCATTCTTCGGTGCTTAACTACACTACATCCTTCCAACACCGCCTACAGCATAAAGCTTCTAAAAATACAACCAAAATTTACATAGCTGATCCCATCGTCTTGTCCTCTCAGCCTCCTCCGGGCCGACCTTTGAACACCAAACATTTCACTAGAATCTCCCGGCATGTCCCTCGTTGAGGGCTGCCATCACACTACTCTACTAATCCCCATGCTCAACCTCTCGGTTCGGCTCTATCCTATGCACCCCTCGGGCATCTCCTCTGCTTGGCCCCGCCTACACAAACTTGTCCTCGCTGCCCATTGGCCTAACTTCGTCCCTCCCTGAGTCCAGGGTGCCTGCACCGGTCTGCATTAACTCAGCAGTTATCTTCCATGAATTCTTCCCTGCTCCCCGCACAGAGCCCTAACTCGTAACATCACCGTCAGAATGGGTCAGCGAATCCCACATGCAGCTCGATTATACTAATCTTAACTAACATCAGCGTGGCACGCCTGTCCCCACGCCTGCCAGTCATGTATCGGCAGCCCAATAATGTCCGGGACAGTGTCAGCATCCCACGTGCTATCGTTTCAAGCTGTAGACAGCAACACAGATGCGTGAGGCTACATGCCCAGCTACGTTATCCAAAACAAGCTTCACAGTAGCGAAAATAAAGCTCACAGCCTGAAGGGCTTCAATCCCGTAAGTTAACTTGATAAACAAGGACCTCTATCATTACCTTAAAGTGTATTCATGGAAACCCCAAAATACTGAAAGAAATATAAGTCCGGAGAAAGAAAAGCATAACGTCTAACAAAAAAAAAAAAATAATAAAAATCATTATAACCCTTAAAAATAAAAATGACTAGCGAAAATCCACGTAACAATATAGATAGGATTTTTAGGTATAAAAAATGCTTCAAAAGCATTATTTTGTGCCATGAAACCCAAATTTTCCCGCAAAGGGGGAGGACTCCCCAGATCCCCTCTCCCGCTCTGTTTGCTGTGGCAGGTGTTCAACAACTAGGCCTACATAAACTACAGTCCTACCCCGAAAAATTATGAGTTTTAGACTAGCATTATCACACTACTATAGTGTGGTGGTACTGACGCTCTGTGTACTATGCCCCACGTGTTGCGGCGACAGATGTGGTGGGACTGATGCTCCCCACTTGTTGCTGCCCATGTGACGATACTGGCCTTACGGATTTTATTACAATATGAAAATGTAAACTTATTGCTCCGACCTCAGCGGTGAGCTACTCTTATCTCAGGGGTTCGTGGTATTGAAGGGTGGACGCATATTGAAATGTAGTCAAACACGTGGTTCAATCAACAGCCCATTTTTGTTATCTTTTCCTTTTTTCAAAAAGTAACGCAACCGCGCTTACATAGGTATATACACTGGCTCTATCACATAAACATAAAACAAAAGAGAAAAATAATTAAACCAAAACGGAGCAAAACTCAAAGATAACTAGCACGTGCTGAACTAAAACGTAACCTCAGTAACAGATAGTGGGCTGGCCTCGTGGTCGGTATCGCCGTGAGTTTACATCAATACATGAATGTCAACTAATAATGAAAAATACTGGTAAGTCTTTTCACCGCCTTCCATCGCGGCCCCATGACTCTTGTCCACGACCCTCGGCTAGATACGCTTACAATATGCCCAACTCGTACAACGTGACACACGTCCGTCCCCCTCGACAGTCCAGAACAAAGTGACCAGCTTTTGTAACCGCAATGGTGTCCGAAGATACCATGGCGGCTTACCTTCCGATTGTACCTGAATCTCGTTGGCACAATGTAACAAATCCCTACAAATCTAGCACGAGCGCAACCACTCATTACTAGCCACAAGTTTCCTCACTATACTTCACCTCTCACTTCATCAGGCGACATACTTACACTCTAATGGGACACGGGATAGACTACTACCGTGACAGAAACAGTATTAAAGTTTAACAAACTCACATTTTAATACTGGTAAAGGTTACAAAACACGCATCAAATGCCCTCAGGCTGATCACTAAATGTCCAAACAAAGTCAAAAACAGAATAAATAGAATCATTACACATAATTAACACATGTGAAAAACTGGCTTCCGATCCCCTCGCGACCGAAATGGCACTGCATCGCCAAATTCCACAAGGATAAGTATAAATTAATGACCAACTCTACGCAAAAGGTCCCAAATTTAACAAAACTTACCAGAAACTAAAGCTTGGTAGCACGGTGCCGCGTCAGCCACGAAGAAGTCAGTAAGAACACACTCGCAAGCTGGACGGAGGAAGAGTGACCCAGTACCGCTTGAGAAGGCATGCCTAGGCTCGGAAGAGGAGGGGTAAACGGGGAAAGCACGAAGACGGCCGAACCTGGCCGAACATCCTCAAAGCTACGCGAAGCACATCAGAGTCAGAGAGGGAGGGGATAACGAGTTCATTGGCGGGCTAACACACGGCGCACTATTCAAAGTCACAATCCAGGAAAATTATTTTCTCACACACTTGAAGCAACCATTTAGGGCACATGGTGAGGTGAGCTGACCAGCTCAATCCCCCCCACCAAAACGGCGCAAGGGTCTCACAGACATACAGTCATGCCACTTGAATGAAGGTCTCGAAGCCGGCCCTTTTATCATCATTGGGGATAGTGCGCCAGTGCGCCACACCTGGCCTCAGGGTGTTCAGGAACCCTTGCCGGATCGAAGATCCCACTCCGAAGAATCTCATAGAAACCTCTCGTGCGTGAAGGGTAAGGAAAAGGAATTGAGCGGCCCGGACACATGTAAACAAATAATAAAAACATGATCATGTACATCCTAATATATATCAAAGCCCGTGTTAGTAACAACAAATTAATACCCTAAACAATATTTTCACGCAAGATTACACCAGCACATGATTATTTGAAATCAATTCCCTTAAATCCATATTAGCAAACAAATAAGTTTTGAATAAGTATAACCGTATCAGTTACCGGAATTCTTGTAAAACATTACAATAAACAACATCTACATACTATATAGCACCTTGTTATTTATAAACACTCATTTCTTTACATTATTCAAACACAATACACACAAATTAACAAACAACATAACAAAGAACACACAACGAAAAACGAAGAAAGACCCGGGTAACAAACAAATACTACAACACAATCAAAAAGAACACATACACTAATAACCACACAATGCTACTCACCACAAACACTCACAACACTCAACACTAAGTGACTCTACCTCCGCCCGCAATTCCAACCCAAAACCCTACTAGGAGGGGCTCACGGAACTATAAGGGAAGGAAAATGGCCGGCCCTACTCAGCTGGTCTTCTGTCTTCATGGTGCAGGAGTGAATGGCCATTTCCGACGGAACAACGTCGCTTGGTACACCTACATCTCTGTAACAGAACTAAAACTTCCCATTAACAAGTATGATGCGGCTTGGCAGCGTGTTTTAGATGGCTCACGTGCGCCTTTGACAATACGCCCCGAGCCAGGATCAGCCAAGAGCACCGTATTAGGGCCCAACAACTTAACCACATCGAATGGACCTACAAACCTAGTTATGAGCTTACTCCCACGATCGTCGGGTCGTGAAAGGAGTGAAAAAGACCTGCAAAACACGGAATGCCCGACCTCAAAGTCGGATGCAACGCGTCTAGCATTTTAACGCGCTTGTAAGCGTCCCCGCTTATCGTAAAGACGACCCAGCACTTCTGCGCTCAGACGCTCTCTTGCGCCATCTGATATGGGCACAGCCGGGGAAGGAACGCCCCACACATTCAGCAGCGGGTGAAGGACATCCCGACCTAACACAACACGCGCGGCACTATGACCTGTAACTCCGGACACAGCAGTGTTAAATCCAAGGTTGACTAAGTCTAAATCCTGATCCCAGAATGCTTGCTGGGAATGATAGAGGGCGGACAAGGTATACTTCAGATTCCTTTTGAATCTCTCCACCCTATTTCCACACGGATAATAAGGGCTAGAGGTAAAACGAGAAATTCTCCACCGGAAACACATGTTCCGGAACTCCACGGATACATAATACGGAGCGTTATTGGTCACCAAATTGACCAGGGGACCAAGCACAGACCACACACTATCAGTTAGCACTCTCGTAATCTCTTTACTCTTCACTGACCGCAACGCCATCAGGATCACAAAACTAGAAAACTCATCCAAGACAGTAAGGATATTCATATTTTCTTTCTTGAATCGAACCAACGGGCCGAAAACATCCCAATGTAGAACTTCCCAACAATAGGAGACTGAATCTACCGAATACAAACCAACTCTAGAATTTTGTGCTGGCTTTACACGCAAACACAACTCACAACGTTGAACATAACGATGCACATCCTTGCTGACCATGGGCCAATAAAACCATCCACACAGCTTCCTAAGCGTTCCTTGTCTACCCAGATGTCCACCAAAAGGAGAAGAGTGATAATAGGCTAGTACTTCAGCCCTACAATGCTCGGGCACCACCAAACGCTTAGGAGACCGTCTGAGACGACATATGGCCTTGATTCACCCTTCTGTATCGCGGTCATCAAATTACGGCAGACCGGATTCTTCGACTGAGCCTCCTGAAGTCTCTCAAAAAAGGTGGGGCTAATGGTATACATGGCACTCGGGCTACTAGAGCACACGGGGTCCTCAGGATCGACCTCAAAGTCCACGGGATAAAACATTCTCGACAATGCATCTGCAGCTGCATTATCGGAACCCGGAACATGCTGCATCACAAACAGAAACTGCGACAGACGAAATGCCCATCGGCCCAGCTTGCCGAAGTCATTTGAATGCCCCAGCAGCCAAGTAACAGCCTGGTTGTCCGTATACAGGTCGAATTCTACGCCACTCAAGAACGACTCAAATTTGGAGGTTCTCCACACGCAGGCTAGGGCCTCCTTTTCAAAAGAACTTAACCGCCGTTCTCCGTCGGTCAACGTTCTGCTGGCAAAGCCGACAGGACATAACCGACTGTCCCTCAGTTGACTCAGCATTGCCCCGAGCACCACACTGGACACATCAACATGCAACACAAATCGAAGCTCGAAGTCAAGCATGTATAAAGAAGAAGCATTTGCCATCAATTTGTGGAAGCTGGATTCCTGCTCATCTCCCCACTCAAACTCAACATTTTTACGCTTCAAGCGATTAAGTGGCACGGCGGCCTCCGAAAAATGTGGGATAAACCTGGAATTATATCCCAACAACCCCAAAAACCGGGAGATCCCACGAACAGTCTTGGGATGAGGAAATTCCATCACGGGGTGCACTCTCCCGGGATCCATTATTAAACGCCCTTCAGACACTGTATATCCCAAGAACTTGTCGGAAGGTGCTGCCCAAGTAACCTTGCTCGGGTTCACGGTAAGGCCGGCTAAACACAACTTGGTCAATACGAGATGCAAATGCTCCAAATGCTCCTTAATATCTGCGCTATACACAATAATATCGTCCAGTTAATAGTAGAAACATTTAAATTTCAAATCAGACGTTACGTGATCTAGAACTCGTGACAGAGCTTGCATTCCAAACTTCGCTCCCATAGGTATGCTATTGAATTCAAATTGAGCCCAAGGGGTGCGGAATGCGGTATACTTCCGACAATCTGGGTGCAAGAGACACTGATGAAAGCTAGCGTTTAGGTTGAGTACGGAGTACACTTTGGACTTCCCTAATTGCTGAAGAGCAGCATCCACTGTAGGGGCTGGAAAGGATCTAAAAATATCTTTTTTATTAACTCTAGACATATCCGTCACCAATCTAAATCCACCATCTTTCTTCTTCACCAGAAATGCCGGACTCGCATAATCTGACGTTGAAGGTGAAATCACTCCTTCACGGAGCACCTTATCCACAATTTGCCGCATTATCGCCAATTTGGGCGGACTATAGAAATAGAATGGCACTCTAACTTGTACCTCATCGGTCACTGCAAATTTGTAAGGCAATACGTCACACTTTCTTATGTGTGTGGTTACAACATCAGAAAATGTATTTAAGAGGTTTTGCACCCCATTATCACAGCTCAAATTTGAACCAGACAATCCATACACACAACCTAAATGCGCGTTCGAAGAAATCTGAGACTTATGCAAAGGACAAGCAACTGTCGGAGCAAATTTAAATCTTAGGCGGCGACCATGCACGTCTACCACACCGCGGGTGTGATACAAAAAATCAATACCGAAAACCAAATTGGCAATCAAATCCTGCAGTACCCAAAAGCGACGTGTCCAAGAAAATTGATCAATCATGAAGTGCAACTAGACAGATCGCGCACACTTAACAACTTGTCCATTTGCTACCCTGATTTCCAAAACGCTCGACTTATCCCAACGAGACCATAAATTCAAGTCTCAACTCAGCAAAAATTCCCAGGAGTGCTCTCTTACAAAGCTATGCGAGGCGCCGGTATCAACCAAACCAGCTCGTACAACACCGTACAACGATACACTCACGAAATTGTCCATGCGCGTCACCAACGAATCCACCCGTCGCCTACTCTCGACGCACAAAGAAGCGACGGTATTCAGTTTCCCTCACAATATTTCAGTGTTTGCCCTTCCCTTCCACAACGAAAACACGCTCGGCACTCACTTTCTGTGACCGGGAGTGTACACGCACGAGCTATGTGCTCGCGTTGATTACAGTTCGCGCACCGCAACATAGCCAGATCTGCACCCATCCTAGAGGGCTACGTTGGACAGGAACCTGCCTAGCAGCATCCGAAACCTGATTGAACCCCCTTTTGGGTACAACCGTGCCCATTCTGTCGCCACGCAACTGCACGCTTGAGTCACCCATATTCCCTTCCTGATTTGACCTCCCTACCGGAACATTCCGATAGTAATCAGCGTCCAAGGACAACTCGCAATCAATACCTATCGCTAATTGCCGCAGATCTTGCACACTTGCGGGCAAAGTTTGTAAAGATCGATGCACTCTGGCACTCGGTAACATGCGATCGATAATACCCTGTATGATCTTGCTATCTGGACTAGTCAAATTTACCGCATGCGCGCAATTGGTACGTTACACACGTAGCTACTCGTCGACTCTTCCGGCCGCTGGTATCGGTCCACATACCGCTTCTTAACAGCTGTACGAGCTGACACCCTACCTTTGTAAGCCTCGTAACTACCAATAGCGCCAATGTCGCATGTCAACATCGCGCCGTCATCCTCACCGACGCGCCCCGACAAGCAAGTCAAGAAAAAACTTTCTTGTAGTTCACATTGCATACCGTAATACACACCATCCACTGCGATCAGAAATTTAACTACAGCATCTGGATCAACTGCAGTCAAAGGGGGTATTGCATTTACATAACCTCCCATACTAGTGTTATTAATGGCTCGTAGTGAATTAATGTATGACGTAGCACGTAGGCGTAACGACGTGGCATCTTCGCTACGTTCAAAAGTTACGCCCACACTGGTCAAATATTCACACAGCTCTAGGTATCCATACTGCAAAACAAAATCCGGCATACTCGTCATAACGATATAATAACGATTTCCAACAACTCACTGGAAACCGCCACAGCGCAAAACAAGCCACCAATTCAACAAATTATCCAGAATGTCCTAATACGTCACCTTAAGAAGTACTAAATTAGAACAAACACAATCGCCTTGGCCTAAAGCCTAGCAGAGTGGCGCAGAAAATTGTACCCGAATCTCGTAGGCTCAATTTAACAAATCCCTACAAATCTAGCACGAGTGCAACCTCTCAGTACTAGGCACAAGTTTCCTTACTATACCTCACCTCTCAGTTCAGGCGACATACTTACACTCTGATGGGACACGGGATAGACTACTACCGTGACAGAAACGGTATTAAAGTTTAACAAACTCACATTTTAATACTGGTAAAGGTTACAAAACACGCATCAAATGCCCTCAGGCTGATCACTAAATGTCCAAACAAAGTCAAAAAACAGAATAAATAGAATCATTACACATAATTAATACATGTGAAAAATGGGCTTCCGATCCCCTCGCGACAGAAACGGCACCGCATCGCCAAATTCCACAAGGATAAGTATAAACTAATGACCAACTCAATGCAAAAGGTCCCAAATTTAACAAAACTTACCAGAAACTAAAGCTTGGTAGCACGGTGCCGCGTCAGCCACGAAGAAGTCGGTAAGAACACACTCGCAAGTTGGACGGAGGAAGAGTGACCCAGTACCGCTTGGGAAAGCACGAAGACGGCCAAATCTGGCCGAACATCCGCGAAGCTGTGAATTTTTCCAACAATATTTCAATGCAAAAAGACACACAACTAAATGTAAAAAAGGAAGCATTCAACACACACTAGTAGTCTATAAACATGATATTCATTATTCATTCTTAAATGAGTACATGTATTTCACATTTATAATCCCTAAATATGTCGCTGAATTATTAAAAAATAACTACATAAATATAAATAATAGTGGTTCAGTATATCTTGCACAAATGGGAATATTACCGTGCAATATATAAAGACAATGCCGTCTTAAAATAATGGTTTACTAGTGTGAGAAGCTACCCAACTTTTTGTCATCAATTTGAAAAATTGTATTTTGGAGAAACAAAACTTATAATTAAGCTGTCATAATCTTCATGTCAGCTTTTCCTTCCAGTGTCTTGATACGCCAGTTGGCAGTTAATGCCACCCATTATACTGATAATAAAACATAACTGTCCACTCACTCACTGCCCAGCAGTTTTTTACAGTCTTTTACTTGCGCACTGTCATAAAATTGCACAACACTTGCATGAAGCAACTGACATGACAGGAACCATCATTACATAAACTTATACACTGAATGTGTTGAAACTAAATAATGAATACTACACATATTGACCAGGGCACTAAGAGTATGTAGTTGAATAATGTTTGGTCCATTAAGAGTTATTTAGACCTTTTCTTTTTTTATTTTATTTTCATTTGAGTACGGAAACAGGAAGGCGATAAGTTGACTACAATATGTGCGTTAAACATCGCTTCTAAGCGCGGAGTACCAAACTAGCATGCTGTGTTTTCGTAGGAAGTGTTTTCCAATGGGACTTTAAAGCTGTGACCCTATTATTTTATTTGTGGAAAGTATGTGTTTAACTCCAGTACAGGTCTCTTGTCATTTTGTTTTGCGATTATGGCTGATATTTTTCCAGCTACAGCAATGTCAAAAAGAAGCCATTTTTTCTACTTTTAAGGAACATGGCAATCATGTTTTTTTTAAATAGGCGGACAGTGTTCTTAAACGACAGAGGCCTAGTTCGAATTGTATCTTCTTTTCATATGTAAAATACATGAGAAACACTCGGTTATACATATGTAGTTATACAGTGAACCCTCGATAACCCGAACCTCAATGTCCCAGACTTTGGATAACTCTGACAAAATTTAGAAAATAATAATTTTAATTAAATTATTTTTTGGTTAAATAGTATATAAAAATTGTGTCTGCTTAATTTAAATTCATCTCATTCTATTTCAGAACATTATTTAGCTTTATAACGTAGTTGTTTATGGCTACTTAGCCTTTAATAATCCCACCATAAAATCTCTGGCAAGTTCTGTTGCGTGAGTGGAGATGTAACTCAGCAGGCCTACCTCCCATCTTTATCTTTCCTCCCTCTTCACTGCGTGAGCCAGACATGCACGTGTGTCATAAATAAACATTTCAGTATGGTGCTTGTGAAATGGATGGTAACTACCAGTCACAATGGCATCTAAAGGGAAATTTATTTCGTTCTGATATGTACAATGAATTCAGGATTGAAAAACAAATTGCCCCGGACATTATTAAAATATTAAAAGCCAATGCTTTGCATTGCAATGTAAGAAAGGTGGTGAGATGGTTTAAGGGACCTTTAACAGCGAGGTCTAAATATCAAATGAGGGTGAAGTGAGCTTAAAGAACGACACAGCATCCATGCCCGAGCTGGGATCCGAACCTAGGGCCTCTCGCACCATAGGGAGGGGAGGAGGGGCGAGTGAGGGAGTGGCCAGTGCGAGGCGAGTCACTGAGACGCGGCCGAGCGTCGAAGGTGGTCGGAGAAATACTCCCTGGACGCGAGGACTGAATTGAAGCCAGCACCGTCTGTTCGTGATCTTCCCCCTTATAGAGTGGGCAACTCTTCTGGCACCATAGAGTGGGCAACTCTTCTGGCACCCTTTTGCAGTGGTTCAGAACTCCGGGGTGCGCTGACTGTGCTGGAGGTAACCTGGGTCGAGGACTTGGTCAAGCTACGGTCGCAAAGGTAACGAGTCCCATTTAACGACGTTTTGGGACAAGCCGACGGCCCTGCTTAGTGCTCTACTTCCTTTCTTGTAATATGGAGTGGCGAAAGATTTAACTGGAATAACATGCAGCAATTAACTGGACAGTAGTTGAAAGAAGTGCATTTAAGTGAGATTCGCGGCAGGATTGGACAGAGATTTTATCTCCTTAATTTTGAACAGTGCAATAAAGGGAACTCATGAATGTCATAATTGTATTATTTAAATTATTTTATTGTGTAAAATGTATGGTTCTAATGTTACTGTAAAGGTGTGTTTTAGTATGCTCTTAGATTTAAAAGGGGCGTTTGCACGCATATAGGTCAAAAATACCATTAAGACAAAAATAGCAAGAAAAATGTGCAGCTATGCAAATCTCAAAAGTCACACTGCGATATAAAATTGCAAAAATCGTGCTGTGATAAAAAATTTGCAGAAATTGCGCTGCGATGAAAATGGAAAATTTTGCGCCGTGATGAAAATCTAATAAATGGGCATACTTGGAATAGTTTAATTAGAAAACAGTTTTTTTTTACGAAGATTTTGCAACACATTTTATGCACAAGATAGAAGTTCCCTTAATGTATTATTTTTTCGTAGGCCTCGGTCATTAAGTCGTAACTGACAGATTTTTTTACCTTTTCCCATGTCGTGGCATGTCAGTTACAGATCATAATAGTACCGACTGTGTGTTTTATTGCAGCTGTCGTAGAAACATATTTTTAAAAGATTTTACTATGGAGTTTCACGCTTTGTAATTTTTCTATTTTTCAATAATTTGTGTAATTTCTTGGACTATTTCTGAGGATGGTCTCGTAATATTCATGCCTAGTATGATCTAGTACTTGTAAAGTCTGGGTTCTTCTGCGATTTATTACTGGCCAAGATGACTGTTCACATGGTTAATTTTGCCAGGCAACTTCAGCAGCATTTTAGCTCTTCTACATGTAAATTTAGAAATCTTCTGAAAGTATTTTGTTATATTTCTTGCTTTTTGGAGTTAGTTGTGTGATTTTTCTTTGTAGGAAATCATCATAGGTATTGAACTGGTTAAAATAAGAATGATTTGTTTGTCTGCCATAGAGAGTGAGTGAGGGTTATAGCTTTATATTTTCAGATCGGTCCACATCTTCTCCTCGCCACACTTACTTCTGTTGCACTCACTTTACTCCATCAAGAAGTACATCCAGATGTTTGCCTGGCACCCGGAGAGTACCGCTACAGACTCCGGCTTCTCCCCGTACTGCAACTGGCTAGCCGTGGCTGCCAACGAGAAGACCATCAGGGTCTTCAACTGCACGCCCATCATCGACAGTGAGTGAGCTCACTATTAATTTAATTTTTATTAAGTTTTCTATTGTCATGGTTGTGTTGCTCATCAACATACAGTATTTACCACAGTGTGAGCCAACATCGAATGCATGCTGATTCCTTACTCTTAAATACATTTGTAAAATAATATAGTATGACACTTTATGTAAGGTGAAATTTGAACATTTAAAATAAATATTTAATGCATTCTATGTATATGAATGACCATACATTTTCCATAAAAGCATAATGTTTACTGCAAAATTTCGATATTGTAAGTTGTAACTGCTTAAGGCTGCTGCCTACTACGATCGTAAAGAGGCGTACAGACCTTTAACAATCCTGGTTTTATTTGGAAACCATTTCACGTTTTGTCACGCCTATTTGTTTTCGACACACACTTCTTTCGTTTCTACAAGTACTTTTTTGAGTGTGAAAGTGTGCCTCTGTAGAAGTTCATGCTGATCTCCTTCTTCATCTGAAGATGCACTCTCATTTCTCTTGCAGACATCTGCCAGAATTTCTGCGTCCATTAGTTCATCACTCACTAATTCTCGTCCATGTTCACAAAATCCAAATGAGGAACTCCGGCATCATGTCCAACATCTTCCCACAACATTAGGTACAGTTTCCTCTGTAGTCTTCGCTTGCTCATCGACCTCATTGTGGTAGAGCCAGCTTTTCAAAAGCAGTTTGTGATAGTGGTTTCTGACATTTGTTTCCGCGCACTGTTGCACATTCGAGCAGCTTGAAGGAGGTCAGTCTTAATCTTGCCATTTGTGTCATATGTCCTAGAGAATGTTTTGAACCACAAGTCGTCAGAAGTGCTAAGTTTTTTTATCATATCTTGATCTGCAGACTGAACTATAGATGTCATTTTTTGGGGAAAGAACACAACTTTTACATTTTCCATGTGAGGAATAGTGGTTGTGAGCTATACAGTTGTCAACAAACAAAATTATTGTTTGTTTCTGTTTTCGCAATTTTCGGCCAAGTTGCAACAACCAACCTTCAAAATGTTTGCTTGTGTTTGGACTTAGTACTTTTGTATATACTGTTGCTTGTGTTGGCCAAGTGTTCAGTGTTCTATAAAGGTGCGTGCCCTTCTACAGACTTGTGTGTATTTACTATTAGTTCTCTGACTTTGGACCTCAGTGTTTGTATTTCCTGCACACGAGTCTCGTGCACATAGTCAACTGTTTTACTTGGTGCCAGAGTAGGCAATACTGCACAAGAAGCAGAAAAGGCAGTTGTGTATGAGACAATATGGCGGTAAGTCACTATGCGGTTCGCTGCCGTCTATCGGTTGAATTTTTGTGGCATCGTCAATAATTATTAGTATTTTGTCATGTCATGCTTTGTAATGTTTATGGAGAAACAGCTTGTAATTTAGGCTTTTTTGTTCAATTCATATGCAACGAGCTTTGTTTTGACGTTTTTAAAAGAAATCTTTGTTTCGCTGACGACCCAATCATTACCAATGGCAATTTCTCTGAGCCATCCGTATTCGCTCCAACTAAAAGTGTAAGTCGTTCCTTGATGTTCTTCTCACTACAGTAGAGCACCCCTCAACTGGAATCATCGGGGGTGGGGTCTGTTATTCCGGTTATGGGAAAATTCCGGTTAAGGGAAGTTGCGGTAAGCAGGCAAGGGAAAAAGCCATTACATGCTGCACATATTAACTTTTATGGCTCAAGCTATAAATATTTCCAACAGTTATAAAACCATACAACAAAAAATATACAGATCAACCTACGTACTGTTTTTAAAACATGCCGGGACTGTACCGGGTCGTAAAACGCCGGGCAGGTTGAATGACCTTCATTCAAGCAAGCTTGCGGGCAGGAGACGGGTGTTTCTTATTGCTGTGGTTGGGTGCATGCGTGCGTGGGTGAGTGAAGAGTCCTGAGAATAGGGGAGGTAGTGGGACGACAGCTGCGGTGTTCTTTTACTTCTGCATTGATACGCTAGTGATTCACACTTCCTGGAGAGTGTGTTGTCACTGCCACGCACAGTTAACGTTTTACATTCAGAAGAATAACACTTTATAACATATTGTTTACAAACATAAAGTTGGAGAAATACTTTTACGTAAATGTAGACTGTTTAACCATACATTAAAGTCACAAAATTATTGTCTACAAACTGAAAGCACCACACATTAGAAGTAAATGTTGCTCGCTATCACTTTTGTTAGCGTATGTAGTGAAAGTGGGTGTAACTACTCGGGCCGGCTATTTTATCATCACGCTGTTTGTTTATGGCACTGGTGACGGGACCTGATTAGATTTTAAATACATCTGTGATGTGAGTTTGCTTTGTTTGCTTTGACTTCTCTACTTCCAGTTATTTTGGTAGGAGGTACAGGCTCTTTACTGCTGTTCACTTATGTAGTTTTGCTGCTAAAGCCCTGCTATTAGTCGAGTCACGTGAAAAATGCATTCTTCCTGAGTGATTTTTTCTGAAGGTTCGTCTACATCGAAATCTTCATTTTCTTTCTCGTCTTCTCTATTCTTGTACGTGACCATTTCCACAATCTCTTTGTCTGTATGATGGTGCACGACGGGAACATCACAGTCAACAGAGAACCATTCGTCAATGTTATTTTCTTGCAGTTCTACAATTTCAGGACTGGTTATGGTCTTTGCATACTTCATCAGGTAATTTGCCAATTTTTTTTCTTGAGAAATATTGAATCCATGGAAGTCTGCTGGCTCATTTTCATTTTCTTCATTGAAAATGATGGTCGGCCATGGTTTTTGCCAGGCATTGTTCAGGGTAGATTTAGGGATGTTATCCCAAGCTCTTGCAAGTGCTCACACTGCATCTTTTAAACTTTAATCTTTCTTTATTTCCTCAACAGTTTTATCCCCATTTAGGTCAGTAAGGAAAGATCGCAGAAACTGTGATCGATAGCGGCATTTAAGTGAGCGTAGGATTCCGTGGTCTTGCGGCTGAATGAGTGACGTGCAGTTCGACGTCAGATATGTAACTTGTACGTTATCTTTTGACAGGGTTTCAACTGGTGGGTGGGCGGAACAATTATCCAACACAAGAAATATCTTGCAATCCGGGTTCAAGCCTACGCTGTTGCAGTGTTGCCCATCCTGTCGAATGAAAATGTTGTTGAACCAGTCTGTGGTTATATTTGTTGTGACCCAGGCTTTTTTGCTTGATGTATATTCCACAGGCATTACCTTGATGTCTTTCAACTTTCATGGCCGCATACTTTTACTGATGACTAAAAGTTTGATCTTGTGTGTTCCAGCTGTGTTGGAACAACCTAACACTGTTACTCTTTCTTTGCTTTCTTTCATCCCAATATGCCCATCATTAGATGTACACAAAGTATTTCTCGGCATACACCTCCAATATAATGCCGTCTCGTCTGCATTATACACCTGCTCGGGTGTTAGTTTTTCATCCGACACAAGCTGGGCGAACTCGAGGACATACTTTTCTACTGCTTCTGTGTCTGCAGAAAGTTTCTCACCACTCAGTGCATACTTGTGTTACCACCCTAAAGAAAAATCACATTCATAGTCAAGTTTAAGTTCAGCATGAAACATTTTAGCTTGCTCAGTGAGCATAGGCTCAGAAATACTTAGTCCCTCGCTTCTCCTTTGTCGGAACCATTTCATCAAAGCTTCATCCAATTTGCACCTTTTGCTTGGGCGAAGTGTTTTTCAAATGTTCATTCCGGCTATGGATTCACTGTCAACATAAAATTGCACAGTTCGTCCTTTTGCTTTTTTATGTCATAAACTGTTGACTCTCCTACACCATGAAATGTGCACATCGACTTGACAGAACTTCCGGCATCCAATTTTTTAAACATGGCTATCTTCTCTTGAATGGTCAGCATTTTTCTTTGCCGTTTAGCTGTGTTGCAAGAACCCGGAATTTTCCGTTTACATAACATAGTGAAACAATTAAACTATTTATAACATAAACACGTTTATAATAATTACCGTCCGACGCAAAAAGCAACTTCGTATTGACGCAATGCGCGGGAAAGACTGGCTGTCCAACAGACACGCGCGCGTTGCTAGAAGGAATGTACAGTCTGGTGCAAGCAGAAATGGCCTTGTCGCCACGCGGAAATGTTACGAAGATTTTTCTTTTAGCTCCGGATATTGGGAGTTCTGTTTGTGGGAGTTACGGTTGAGGGGTGTTCTACTGCTCTACTACATTGTTTGCCTTTGTTGGATCACTTAACTGCCACTGCCTTTAATCTTAACATTCAAAGGTAAACTTGATTACCATTTACTTTAACATCAATGGTGGCTGTATTTATAACAGAAGCATACAGAAGTATACGTTATGTGATTAAGAATGTTTGCAAAAATTAAATAGTGAAATACAGAGCAAGGAGATGCAATGGTAACACATTGGACTTTCATTTCGGAGGACTTAAGCTCGATCTCCGGCTCCGGCCATCTGATTTTGGTTTTCCATGGTTTCCCGAAATTTCTTCAGTCGACTGCTGGGAGGGTTCCTTTAAAAAGACCCTGGCCAACTGCTCTCCCATCTGGTGTCATTATACCTAGTTGTGTGTCACCATCTCTAATGACATTGCTGTTGACGGGACGTAGAGCCTTCTTAACGTATCTTAAATTGTGTTGTGAAACATTTCATATGTCAAATTGGATGTTACTGCATTTGAGTTTCACACAGATGGTCAGGGGATTTTTTGTTAATAGTCAGGGAAATCCTGGAAAAGTCAGGGAATTTAATTTCCAGTTTTCTGTGGCGACCCTGTTTTTTTATTAAAACACATTTATTCCTTCCAGCAATATGATGGAATTATCAAATCCTGAAGATGGAAATGTAGAAGGATGAACTTCACGAAAATGGACCAACTCACCTAATTAAGCCTACGACCAGCATTACTTATTACTACTAACTGTGAAGTGTTCAGCCACTTCCCCATCTTGTTTAAATATTTATAAAGTGATTTTTTTATTTAAATTTATATTATGTAAATCTTTCTTAACAGGCTATATGCCATTTTCAGGGTGAGTCTGTCAGGTGTCCGGTGTGATGCAACAGAATTCAATAACCTAGTAATTGGGGACATGCTAATTTAAATTCATCGTTTCAAAATTCAATATAAATATAGTCAAGAAATTTTAAAGTAGAGTCATTTGATTATTTTCCTGGCTTGTTTGGTTTCAAATTGACCACAGTAAAATTTTAATTTTTTTTAATGATGTAACTTTTTCTTGTATTTTGACTAATTTTTGAGTTTTGGGAATTTTAGCTTATTATTATATTTGCCCTGATGAAGTGAGTAACTTCAGGTGTTGCAAGCTTCTCCAGGCTGTAGGATTTCTGGCGCCGACGTTGTGGTTGATCACTTGCTTCATGGAATTCTCTCCATGACGTAGGTTATTGACGCACGTAGGTCAGCCATCACAGGGGGTTGCTTAGGGTATTGCGCCGCGAAAGTAGTTCCACTGTTGCGCACTTTTTGTCCCCAAT
>PNEQ01009541.1:0-26308 GCA_003012365.1 Medauroidea extradentata
TAAATTATACTGAACTAATAAGTACAAGCGATCTAACATTAATTTACTACAGAAAAATCAATATGTTACCAGAATCGCCAATGTTTTAGCTCAATAGGTACTTTATTTGTCACGAAGAAAGATTTTTAAGAAATTGGGGGGGGGGGGGCGGCAGAAACAAACTTTGCCCCCCTTGAAAAACTTCCTTGATCCAGCACTGATGTATCGTACCGTGCGTACAAGACGTTGTGGCGCTTAATCTCCCTTATCGTACAGTTTTATCTCGAAAGGGAGAGGGCGACAGCGCTATCAGCTGGAGCAGTTAATATACACTCCTAAAAACAAAACATTTGCCGAGGTTTCTCGTGTATACCTATCATGCCGCAAAAATGTTGACGTGTAAACCGTTATTCTGCATTATAGTTTCGTAAAATAATTCAAAACTATTTTCACAGCCATGCTGTTTTATTTCTAAGAGCATAGGAGATATTAATGTTAATTCCGGACATTAAACTCTACTGTTGATGTCTATTTCGTAACATAACTGATATTATATTACACATTATTTTTTTTCGGATTGCTTTTGTCACATCTGTATTGTGCGTGTCCTAAATAGTTTAAACTAATATCCGCACTAATAAGCGTATGTACCTAATAAATTACATTGTGTTAAATATTTACATTAAAAAGATTTTGATCCGTAGACTATTAAAATATGAAATTCAAACACTTGTATAATACGATACTACTTGCATAACAAACGTTAAACAGTGACATTTGAGAAATTATCTCAGATTTGGTTATTTTCAATTAAGAGTAAAATTTAGTTTGTAAAAAATTCCTCCGATTCGTGTAAAATGACTGATCGTTCTAACAGTCTTCGATACGCTGTGTTTGATTTATCGGTTCGGTTGTAGCCTACGTGTGAACAAGGCACTCGTATTGTTGTGTCATTAGCGTATAAATTCACATAGATGGTAGTCAAAATTAATATTTTGTATCATGAAAGTTAGATACGTAATTGATTATATTCCTCTTCAAGAAAGCGATTTTTTTTTCATTCAATTGTTGTTTCTTTGCCTCACAAATTCATAAAGTCGCCTATAATCACTTACATGTTTTAAATATCACCATATTACATAGGCATTAATGAAAATACATCGCCAGAGTTTCATCTAGAAGACAACGTTTTAGCAAAATTAAATATAAATCACATTAAAATATTACGAATACTGAGCGAACTGCCTAGTGCCCAACGGAATAGAATTTACTAATAAATTGGTTCTCCACATATCTCGACCGCCTATTGCTAGATACAGGAAAAATTAGCGGGTTGACCGTCCTATAGGCTAACCTCCAAGAATATATGTGAAATGAAGCATACATTGACTGTTCATTAGCTGCTCGCTGATACAGTCATACCTTATGATTAGACTTGCATTTAGTTGCCTCCATATTATTTGTTCATTGTCCTCCGGGAGGGGTCAAACAAATAAAGATCAAATTGTGGAATGGACACAAGTTTACAGTGTCTGAAATCTAGCTTGCACCCAAAAGAAAATGCGAATTTTTCAGGTCCCTGCCTATTGCGTTGTGATTGGGCACATGTAAAATTCCCGTTCTTGTTTGGTTACTGACTAGTCTTCATTAACCTGGGCAGCCTTGAACACAATCTGTGATGTCATTGGCCATCTTCCCTTATGTGATGTCATTTGTACGTACTTGACTGCTTTACATACTGTTGGTCACTACACCGAGAAAATTTTAACTACTGGCAAAACGTGTTCCTCGCTGCAAGCCGCGATATTGTATGAAACTTTAATCTAGCTACGGAATATAATAAATACTGATAGAATTTTAGACACCGTAAATATATCTTTGTCGTTACTGTTGTTACAGATATAATTGCTTTGTTAACTTCAATTCGATCTGTAACAACAGTAACGGAAAATAAAGATTTACGGTGTCTAAAATTCTATCAATAGGCTACGTATTCTATTCCGTAGTTAGGTTAAAATTCCAAAAATTTATCAAGAAGAAAAGTTACGACACAAATTACAAAAATGTAAGATGGTTACTATCGCACACACTTAATGGAAGACATCGAGGGAGAGAATAACAACCTGCAGTCTAGTCTGCAGTGAACAAATAACGCGACATTTGCAGGTCTCTGAGTGAGTGAGAGATTTTGGTCAGCGCTCAACATCGAGGTTTTTAGCACTGGTGAGAAGTGACATGAGGTAAGTATGGAGCAGCGCCGGAATGAAGGGGCGGGGAATGCGGGAGATTCCCAAGAAATCCCGCTGACCAACGGCATCGTCCGACACGATTCCCACACGCAAAAATCTGGGGGCCGACCCCGCCGATAATCGGACCCGGATCGCCTTGTTGGGAGGCGAATGATCTGACCATTCGGACACCGCGGCCCTACAGGTCTCTGGTTATGACTTTTAGACCACACAGAAATTGATGATACGAACTTTGCTGCAATATAAAAGGAAAAAGGATTTTTTTTATTTAGTCCTAACTTTGATCTCTACTTCGAAGTCACTTATTTACCCGTAGCTTTCAAGAAACTATGAGCTAAAAGAATTAAACTTACTAGCTGTGTAGTTATGGCGAAAATAGACGAAGTGAACATGGCATGAAAAATATAATTTCAAAAGCATTCGTCACACACAGACAACTTCTTCGTATAAAACGACTTCTGCGTATAAAATTTGTGTGCAGGTGTTTACGTTCCAGAGGAAATTTTAGTTGTATACCCAAAGTAAAAAGTATTTAATCGACACGAATAAAAAAAAATAGAGTGAAAGTAATTTTAGTAAGCTACAGACCGTCACTTTTGTTATTTCACGTATTTTTTGTCAAATATTCAATTACTCGTGCAGAAATTTACGTGAATTATAACATTATGTTTAGTACAAAAATTTTACGTAAAAACACAAATGTTTAATTCTGTAGCCTAATAAGCTTAATTTCACTCTGAATTATTTCATTCGTATTGTTCGAATAGTTTCTACTTAGGGTAAATAGCGGAAAATAGTCAAATCGCTGCTTTGACATGCGGTTGCATAAATATTATGGAAGCGAACAGTATTTAATTTGTCGTAAATTGCTATTGCTGTAATGTATACGAGTTAGGTAGTCTTTGGTACAATTATAAAGGTAGAAATTTTACCGTGCAGAGCGCCCGTAATGTACGGTGAAACCAAGAGTACTATAGTACAAGAAACTGGTAAAGCCCAACAATCAGTGAGGGCGGAGAGGGGAGAAAGGAAGACACCGTCCCTTCCTTATAACAGAGTGCAGAGACAGTATAGGCATTAGTACCTACCGTAAGTTATAATATTAAAAAATATTACTATTTCTGCCAGCTGTATATTCAATATTTAGACTCGAAAACCACTTAAATATAACCGATCTGCACACGAAAATCCTAATTTTCCTTGGAATGACCTCCAGACCCCCCCCCCCTTCTCCCTGCTTTAATAAGTCGTTATAGGGAAAAACTCAGAAATAAATTTCTGTCAACGGTCCTGCCCACGCCCCCCTTTTTTTCTTACAATAATGCCTTCCGCCGCCACTGGCAATAATCTTAGAGCTTGCGTATTCTCCAAAACAATGCAACGTTCTTTCAATTTTTGTGATTAAATGACTAAATGTAGTGGAGTATATGAGGCCATTCGGGATAAAATGAGCACTAAAGAAAACGCTGCTAAAGTTATAGCTAATTCGTATCTTTGCTCGCGTGACGGCTGACGCCGGGAAATTTCTAACCTCCCTGAACACGTCACTGGATGTTTAAGGTAAAATGTGCAGTCAGTCTGAATAGATACAGTTTGATAAAAAGAAGTCTATAGTTTATTAATTATATGAAGTGCAATTATGTCGATTTCTGTTGATTTTGGTTCAGTAACGTTGAACTTAAGTAGCAAAATGCACGAAACTATATTGCGTAATTTCGCTTCCAACCCTCCAAGCAGTAAGGCAATTATAGTTTGTGTTTATTTAAATGTTGTAGCGGCTAGTGATATTTTTCAACGGTTATTTTCAAGTGCTAACTTTATCCCGGATGACCTATACCAGTGTTGGCACTGGTTCATGCAAACGGAGACTCGCTAATAGCTAGGCTAGGGCCCGGCGTTTTGGCTGCGCTAGGGAATATAAAAGGCAACGAGATATAATACGTACAGATACAATAAAATAGAGAAAATATTACATGGCACAGAATTGTACAAGACCGTGCAGCGTCTTGCACCTCGCATTATTCAATGACTATTTGATGCCACGGTTTAAGAGGGCATGGTACATAATTCAACGCTAAAAACGTTGATATATAACTGTAGGTTTCTTGAAGCCAATTTCCGAAAATTAAATAACATCAATCCTAGACAATATATTTAGCCAATGTTTGAAACAAAATTGTTTCCAGTTTTACAAACTTCAGAGGCACAATCTCTGACGCCGGAACCTCGTGCATTTAACTGCGGGGCAAGAGATCACGCGTAACGAATGACTGTAGAGACATGCAAAATTCGCGTTATTTTCTGACAGCTGACTAGACTCCAAGTGACTATAGGCTGGTTCAACGTCTCCCGCTGGCCGATATTGTCGTGACTTGCCGCGGAGAATGCTTACACGGTAGAAAGGCCAATCTCTGTAAAGACGTAACTCACGCAAATGACAACACATAAAAGTTTGTGGCCAATTGAATCGCATATTATGCTCTGTTATGTATAGGAAAGTGAAGTTTAGTTTGCTACCAAATGATAACGCGAATTTTGCATGTCTCTACGAATGAGTAGTTCTGGATAAATATTTGCTCATAAAGTTGGCAAATAACATTGTACAGGATTGTAATTGAGTATTTTATCCATATTGGCTTCGAAAAAAAGCGTAGAACTCAATTGATGTTTTCAGCGTTAATTTATCTGCCACGCACTCTAAAGACTTCACGGAACATTCACTAGCGTTCAGTAGCGGCACACCAGATAGGGTAAACACGCCTTACTTCTTGATACTAACGGCCGGTTTCACCATCGTTTTATATCATCCACTTTAACAAATGTCAAATGCTTAACATAGGTTGGTGAAACCGGCCCTAAGACTTCGAACTTTAGTACCAGAATAATGCTAAACATTTTAATAGTGATCTTATACATTGATCACTTATTGCCGAAACAACACACGCCTGCTCTACTGTAACCTAGTGAACTTTGGTGTACAGAGCTTTCCCAATTTTGCGAAGCCCGCAAAGAGGTTTATCACAATGTGAAGGTACATCATGGTTAGAGATGATAGTTTATCGCGGGAAAACTTGGCTGTTTACTGGGTTTCAACGCACGTTCAGCTTATGAAAAGATTATTGGCTTTCGCTTGTGTGCGGAGCTGCTACCTTATTTGCCTAAGCCAATTAGAATCCCCCTATTATAGAATTTCATGTCTATTATTGGTCTGCATACAGCTACGTTGTGCCAGACATATATCAACCAGTCATACACGTCACAAGAAACTGCAGTGTTTTAAAGGGTACGTTGGCACAAAAAATCTTCTCGATATATCATCATCTCTAATCATGGTTTATGGTCGGATTTACTCTATAGCATTGTCCCTGTCAAATGGGGACTCGTCGATAACTAATGAATAGAGATTATGGTATATTGCGAAAAAAAATTTCCCAACGTACCTTTGAAAACATTGTCGTTTCTTGCAACATGTATGATTGGATGATAAGCGTCTGAAACAACGTAGCTGTCTGCAGACCAATAACAGGCATAAAATATTACATTAGTGTGATTCCTGTTGGCTCAGTCAAATAGGGCAACAGCTCCATGTAAAAGTGAAAGCTAGTTAATCTTCTGGTAAACTGAACGTACGTGGAAAGCCAGAAAACAGTCAAGTATTCCCGCGATAATCCATCATCTCTAGTAATGAAGATTGTCGTGAAATATCGTATGAGAAGGGTAGGAGGGTAGTCATTGGCCAGGCTATCGCACCCCGAATACAGAATTCACTACTGGGCGCCCGTAGGTACCTGCTTACCCCGATGTATAACATGGAATAAGACCCTACAATGGAGAAGTACCGGAATGCGAAGGGTGGGGAAAACGGGAAATCCCCAAGAAAACCTGCCGACCAGCAACATCGTCCGGCAAGATTCTAAATCCGTGAACCGACCCCGCCGAGAATCGAACACAGATCGCTTTGGTAGATGGCGAGTGGTCAGACCACTGTCGCCGCGGCCTACATCGTAGAAAAATACGTTACACTGTTGCCTAACAAGTAGTAAAATGTGTCGTTGATAAATCCGTGACACTAATTATGGGTTAAATCCGTGACACAGTTATTTTGTCCCATGCTGTGTCATGCATTGGACACTGCGTGCTGATTGGTTCAAATGATTACGTGACATTGTCCCTCGTGTCCCTTGCTGTCTCTTTGTCCCATGTTTCTTCTTGTTCCATGCATATGGCCAATATTTATAAATGTTTCCCTTTGTACTATGTCCTTTGTCAATTTAAAGAAGTAGGAGTTTAAAAACATTAAACGCCACCAAAAGTAAGCTCGAAAACATACACATTCATATAAATGATGTCAACAGAGAACATGGAAGGCAACTAGATAATTATTTAAACAAAAAATAATATGTATACCAAAGAAACACGAATAAATTTTAGACAGAATTTCTAGAACGAGACTTATTCACGAAAATGTTTGCAAGTAGCTTTTAAGAAAACCCAGGAATCTTTATTATTTATATTTATTTATTGTCAGTATACGTATACACAGGACGGAAATATAACTAAATAAAAGAATATTGAAAATATGAAAACTCTATGAGAATTCACTGGTGTCACTTTTCTGAGTCTGTAGGATGAGACAGCTCTGTTGTAGCATCAATTTCTGCGTGCCCCTTGGTGACCTTAATAAGTGATGGGTAGTGTCACGATTTTGTCGCGAAAAGATTTTTGCACCACTTTGTTTCAGTGTCTCACGTGCACATCGGCAATTCTACTTCATGGTTATTGGCAGCGTGTCTTTGTTCAGACACTTCTTCCATTTGACTGCACCAATCAGAGTAAGATAACTGTGACTCTGTACGTCTGTAATTTGCCAAGGCAAGTGAGAGTAAAATCATCCAACCACAGACGATGTAGCAGAGCTGCAGATATGCACATAACGCATTGAAACCAAATGTTGCAAAAATCTTTTCGCCATAAAATCGTGGCTCTAGTGATGGGACAGGAAGGACCAGGAGACATGCAACTGTAGCAAGGCCTTCAGCGCAATACTAGGTGCTGAGAGTCGAGACACTGTGAAGAGCGCCAGAGGTTTATAGTTAGCTTGGCCTCCAGGCCGCATGAGCGTGACGCTTGAGTGAACACGACCATGGAGGATAGAGGCATCGCGACGACACGGTAAGTTCCAACTACACTGACCTCCAACCAAGCAAGCACGCCACCGACCGTCTAGTCATTGCACGCTAATATTCACTGAATTGAACAGACATGAGGCAACATTTTCTGTTTATAAACATCATAAAATCATTGGACGAAAACTGGAAATAATGCAATACGTTAAAATTACTACGGGATCCGTAAGACTCAACTAAAATAAAATTTAATATCAACTTTATCTCCTTGACCACCATTCTTATTCTGTAGCGTATATTACTGCAAAACTGTAAAACATGTATGCTTATATAGGCCTATGCGTATAAGTGTTTTACAATGATACAAACACACTGTAAATACTTAACTTCAGTACATACACTACAGCCTGTACCGATTGTTGTCAAATTGCATGCCAATATTTTGAGGAAAGAAATTTCACATCTTGAGTAACAAAAAATGTTACATGGACATAGGTCCGAAAACGCACCGTTTCTGTACTACAGTTGATAATACGTGATACGTTTCTATCAATTTTCACAGTTATTCCTACTGTTTATGGGTTAGTGACATAGCAGAGTGTACGATGTAGTACATGACTGGTGTAATAACATTCCACACCAACACGATCCAGCCCGCGCTATGAACCGTACATCAAGTATTGCCAACCGTAGTGCAGAAACTGTTTTTCGGTCCTATGTCCATGTAATATTTTTTGTTCCTTTAGACGCGAGGGTCGTTTTCCTGAAATATTGGTATGCGATTTGACAGCTTCCTGTACATAAAAGTTTGCAGCGTTATAAATACTCTGCTACAGTATAAGAAATGGTGGTCAATAAGATAATTCTTTCGTTTTGAGTTTGAATGTGTGTCTGGGTGTGTGTGGGTGTGCGCGCGCGTGTGCGTGGTGTGTTTATTTTAACTCTACCAAAATTTATAAGTAGTATATGAACTGCAAAGATCGAGTAAATCTTAAGTATAGATACTCGTCATATACCACCCAAACATTGCTTTTCGAGGCATGGTTTGTCAATGAAAATTGTTTGTATAGTGGTTAGAAGTAGTCCTATCTAAAGAAGTATTTACTATACGTTAGGTTACCTAAGAAAAATTTTATTTACTGAGGACTATTTCTAACTACTGCAGACAGAAACACTTTTCACTGATAAACATTATCTCTAAAATCAATAGTTTATCCGGCATACGATGAGCAGGTACTCATTATTTACCGAAAATCATGCCATGTTTAAATGAGTATGTTATTTCACATGTTTAATTCAACTCATGTGTAACATTTACCAGATTTTTAACATTGAATTACTCTGTTCTCTAGTTTTATCGGCAATTATAAGGCAAGTCATCAATGGAGTACAAATCTACACGAGAATAAAACTACATTAAAATACTAATAATGTCTTTGAATACTCTACTATTTAGTTTTCCGAATATATAACTGAATGGTAAGGTCTCAATACGTCTTACTGAAATATTTATCCAACCATATGAAAGTGTAACACTTTTATGTGATGCAAAGTATGTCACAATGTTGACAAAATAACTTACACGTTAAAAGATACAAATTAAATAAGCATGTTTGCAGTTGTAAACGCTTATGGTAGCTTCCTGCATAAAGAAAGAATATAGTAATTATTCACGAGAAAGAGGCTACATCACAAGATTGAACGACCTCCAAACATATAACGAGGTAGGTAACATAAAATCCAACAAAACTTGATAGAATCAAGAAGGGAACAACTTGGTCGATCACAGAGGTTCCAACATCTCTGCACAGAAAACATAGCAAGGATTCTACATCCAACGTGGGAGACGTATACAGAAAGTGCAACGAAACTAAGCGAAGCACCAAATGCAAACAAAAAAGTAGATCATAGTTCATCGAACATATCCACACAGAAAACACAACGAAAACAGAAGCTTTTTCATCGATTGCAGCAGATGCGTCAAATTTGGGACAGGAATCTGTACACTTTATTAGGAACACAATGTTTCTAAAGGGTGGTATGGTAAGTAGGGGTTAACGAATCGCAAAGAACGTGGCCATTACAGACGTGACCAATAAGCTTTAATAGACATTAATTGGAAAAGGAAGTGGCCAACAGCTGTTAGGTAGTAACTATCTCAGCATTGGTTTGGAGCGATTTCGAAAACCCATAGGGAAATTAAATCAATGTGTCCGGACGGGTAATTAAACCCGGTTCCTCTTGAACACTAATTGAGTGGGTTACCGAAGTACTTAATTATTCCAAGGACCACAAAAGAATGAGTAACAGCGTTTATGTAGTAGTCAAATCACTTTCCTTCCACAACGGCGATTCGAGATCGACTCCTGGAAGGGTCGTCCCAAATTTTTATCGTTGGAAATGTGGAGAAGGTTGCCCGTTCTCCTGATCTTGCGTTCCACAACTGCTACAACTACATCGTATCTCACCTGGTCTAGCTTTTGGGACGCCTGGGTTATCGATACGAATGTATTTCTGGTAGTGATACCACCCAGACTTTAACATCCATTGCGTTCCTGTTTGGGACGGCACACACCGTATGTACAGGAACATACAAAGTTCCGTACATCACTACTTTGCCGATAAGTGAAGTCATTTACATTTGAGACCACTTTTCAGTAGATTGGTCATACTCCTTTGTACATTTTTGTGGTTGTTCAGAAACGTTCTCCGCTACTGAGCACGAAACTGTAGGCCAGTGGAAGATGTCAAACGTATTCACAACAGCTTGCAACCACAGCTTTTGTCAGAAAATAACGTAAAATTTGTACATCTCGTTCGCCGTTAATTGATATGGGTGGATAGGTACTCAAGTGCAGACGGCAGGGTTTGGCCTGCGACCTGAGGAATACGAGGCGCACACGAGCAGTCTCAGGCAGAGTTTTCACTCACACAAAGAGACATGCAAAATACACGTTATTATATGACGTCAGACTGGACTCCAAGTAACTGTGTGCTTATCTGACTTCTGTTGCTGTCCGGGAGATTGTATTCCCCGTCTGAAAGTCATTTTCAACCAGCGACTGATATAAAGTCAACTATAAAATGCCTAGTTATGATGATGGCAAGTCCCTTTTGGCTGGGCAAACGATAATTCTGGTGCGCTAGGATTGAACGTCTGTGATTCGTCAGTAAACAGCTGAACCGTGCCACAAAATTATCGTTCAGCAGTACAAGGTGCAGGACGTTATAGAAAGAAAACTCTGGTAAGAAAGATTCTTACGATTTTCCACCGTCTATATAAAAACGTATGATATCCTGTAATGTGAGCACACAAAGATAAGATAAACAGAAACCAACAACGTCATGGAGAGTCCCCAGTAGCAATATACGCTGAGCCGACGGTTGGAAATCATTTAATTGATTTGTAAATATGTTGTGTTGTGAAATACACGTTGAACCAACCGTTAGTTTGTAGTTCGCAATGATGGAAATGGGTTGTGTAGGATAAATTTTATTAAAACATTGTTTTCCAGCCAAAAACCAATATAAGAAATTGTATTTTAAAAATGCAAAATCATGTCATAATATACACAACATAAGCTATTAACAAAAATGAAACTGCTAAAATATTGTATATTGTAAGTTATTTTTGTTGGTAGAATGATGGCAAAATAATGGCAAGACAACCATTGGTTGTTAGCATATGTGACTATTTTGACCCAAAGTTATTTTACAACTAAATGTAGAGACCTCATTTACTGAAAGATTTATCATGAAATAGAGTTTTGGACACATGTCAGAATGAGGACGGTTAGTCTTTAGCAGATATGAGTAAGTTGGGCCAACGTTATTTGAGGATTCATTTTCAACATAATAAATTTTTTAAGAATAATTATTATACATTTCATAACGCACTTACCATTACCAGTTAGTTAAAAGATAACTGTTTAGTTATTAATTACTGTATTTTTTTTATTTATTGGCAGAGTGCTGGTAAAATTTTGCAAAGACAACCAGGGGTCAGTAACAAGCATGAAGATGTTGGGCCGTTATTTTACAACCATAATCCATATTAATAAAGATTCTGAAAATAATGCTAAAACGGAAAATAACATGCATATAAGTATTTGTTAAAAGAGAACTGCTAATATGTATATATATACTTTTTCTTAGTTGGTATTGCTGGAAAAATGTTAGACTAACAAATACGACAAAGTTAGCCAAACTGTTTTAAGAACCAAAATGCAATTTAATAAACTTTTAAAAAATATTTTCACAAATTTCATAACACACGTACTTTTTTACCTCTTTATACAAATAAAGTGTTGAAATACGGTTTTTAGAAATTTTTATTTATTGATAGAGTGCCGGAAAAAATTTTTTTACACAAACGTTGGTTATTATCAGATATCTCCAGTAGCAACATACGTTGCCAACGATTTTTAATCACTTGGAGTGAGAGTGAGATATTTTGGTCAGCGCTTAACATCGAGGTCTTCAGCGCTGGTAAGGGATGGAGCAGTCCCTGAATGAAAGGGCGGGGGAAACGAGACATCCTGAGAAAACTCGCCGACCAACAGCATCCTCCGGCACGATTCCCACATGCGAAAGTCCGGGGTCTGATCCCGCAGGAAATCGAACCCGGATCGCCTAGGTGGGAGGGGAATGGTCTGACCAGTTGGCCAACGCGGCCCCACCTAAATCCCTTGGAACTGCTGCTTATACGTCGTGTAGGAACACTTACATAAATACAATGCTGACCCAACATATAAGCCAACGTAAATATCAGAAAACTAATTTTTTGTGGAATTTGTTATCACTGTAAATAAATTATATTTTTAAGTAGAAAATAGCCTAAACACTATGGTAAGGAATTTTTCAGAATTTTGAAATTGTTAGTTGAACGTTGGCAACAATTTATCAAACATACATTTGGATTTTGGTACAGATTTTTATGTACCCCTAATGTAACAAAACCAATGTAATTTCTTAAAAACACAAAATATCGTTTGAAAGGGGAAAAAATAATGTTATACACAGTCTCACAGGCTATGAAGTATTTAAAAGATTTATCAAACATACATTTGGATTTTGGTACTGATTTTTATGTACCCCTAATGTAACAAAACCAATGTAATTTCTTAAACACACAAAATAACGTTCGAAAAGGGAAAAAATAATGTTATACACAGTCTCACAGGCTATGAAGTATTTAAAAGAATTTACAATTGTAAGAGAAAGTTTCTAAATATGTTGACAATGGATATTCAAAAGTTTGCAAGAATTTGGCAAACGAACGGTTGGAATTTAGTAGGCTATGGAAGTTTATGTTTGGCCAACGATATAACACCAACATAATGTTATCAACAGAAAAAATTTACTTTAAATGGGAAAGGGCATTCAGTCCTATATGCTATGAATATGTTTTATTTGGCTTGAACATTGTAAGAGCAATTTTTTGAACATTCGAAATGTTTTGGCACCCGTCCTTAATTAATGTTGGATTAACATTTCAAACCAACATAATCTCTATAACAGAAAAATATACATAAAATGGAAAGTGAAAATTATTTGTACCCAATTTCTTAGAGTGCAAGTATTTTATAATCATCTTTATTAAAATAACCATGCTTTAAACCTTGCTATGGTTTTTTAATGTTTACTAGAAGTTGGTAGTTATACATAGTTGGGTTTTAGTATTATCTGGTGTGTTTGTCCAATGTTGTCGAACAATAACTTTGCTAAACCAAACTTTTCTGTAAAAAATGTATTATTCTTTCTATGCTTTATTGTTTTGTGTACGAACACTACGTAACAAATTTTTTTCTTCATAGGTTATTGATTGGTTCCATGATGTAAAACCAACTGTTGCAATAACATCGGATGTTTATGGAATACGTGAGCATCGTGCTATATATTTGATAAGGATAAGAATATTTGATTTGGAAAGCAAGAAGTTGGCAACTAATATGACCAGCACTTTAACCAAATGTTTAGTTCATTTAGACAATTTAAAATATTATACTCGGGTAGACCTATGTGTTGGTTTGGTCGTAATTCAGAGATAATATTTATTCTCCTTATGAGTAAATAAGATAGGTATATTTCTATGTGTGCGATATTAGCACTGACAACGTAGAAATTTAAGTGGCAAAACGTCTGAAAAATTACAAATATTTCATTGAATGCATTGTATCAAGTGTACAACTATAATACATACAAAATACGTCCAAGCGGATAGTTTTACAAATAACTTATTAAGTGTGTGTATAAATAAATTTATGTTCAAGTAAGCATTTCTGGTGATTGCTTAACTAAGGTATCAAATAAGTGACAGCGTTATTCCTAGCTGGCGTCGTAGAGTAATCGGTAAGTTAATTTTCAATTCGAGGATACTGAATATAATATCAAGGGTCGTGGGTTCGATATTAATGCGTCTCTAGTGCACTATTTTTAGTTACTTTAGGTAGATTGCGCTGCACACGAGAGCACTGAAAATAAGATAATTACGTACATTTGGCTTAAATTTGTTTCTTTAAATCATTAATATTTCAGTTTTTTGGTTCATCCAACGTTGGTCACCGTAATTCAATTATTGGCACTATGCATGCAATTGACATAATGCCAACATTTTTATTCTCGTCACATATATTGTTGGTAATTTATAGGATACTAGTTTGCATCTAACCAAAACCCAACGTTGAGCCAACGTAGACCCAAACGACTTTTTGGCATTGACCCAACCTATAACGCTAATTTTGTGCCATTGAACAAAATGTTGGCATCCAACGAAAAAACCGATGTTGGGACAACGTATGCCCGAGTGTCATTTTGATGCCAGGCCCCAAGGGCCCAACCTTGGAGAAAACGTTGGACCTACGTTGTCCCAACCAAAAATTGTTACTGTGGGTGTTAGGCCAGTGAATTCTAACCTGTTGCCAAACAATGACGTCAAATATGCATGCCTCCACTCACACAGCAACGAACATTGCGATACGGCGATGTAAGGCTGCGCTGATACGACGACGAGAGATTGGCTCCTTGCCTATGCTGGACGACCTTTTCAACCTTACTGCGATCGATATCTAGTGAAGCGGCACAAAGATGGGATTCCAACTGTGACCTCCGCGCCTTTTAAACAGCCAGCAATTGTTATGTACCGTGATGGCGCAACTGGCATTACTGCGCCCAGGCACGCTTCCCGCAACACCTCCCCCTCCCACCCTACCCTCTTTACTTTCCTGTGTAGCAAGCTAATGTTCCTCTTAGATATCGTACATTCACGAGTTTGTGGCGTCAAGATTTTTCCACCAGTTGGCTTTAAGGCTCGGTTTCAGTCGCCGTATTGAATTTTATTATTATTTTTTTTATTCTAAGAAGAAAAGAATTAAATATGCGATTACACCGCAAATTTTATTTATATTTCGTTACAGTACAGACCTTACGATGTAACTTTTAACGTATAATTACGCCACAATGTGTGTGGCGAATTTTTTTTATTCATAATTTGCCCGACTGATTGCGACCTAACTATATATTACTAGCTACATTGCTATGTTTGTACTGTAGTACAAAGTAAATAGAATTTGCGGTATAGTGGCCGATTTAAAATTTTTCTTCTCGGAACTCCCAAAAAGTGCAAAATAAGAAACTGCAATATGGCGACTGAACCTTATGTGGGCAGCTGGAGCTATGATTCGTGGTCAATTACATTATTTTCAAACTCTCACTTTCCTTGGGGTTCTACTAGCAAATCACAGACGCGTGCAGTCACAATAACCTTGTTCTGATTGGTGTAGACAAACGTGACACGAGTCTGAGCAAAGACACGCTGACAATAACCATGAAGCAAAGTAACCTATGTACTCGTAAGGCATTGAAACAAAATGGTGCTCTAGATATTAAACATATTGCGATATTTAAGCTGTACTGAAGCACCCGCAGAAAATAATATATTCTAGGCATTCTTAAACTGTAATTCAGGTGTTTTAGTGTACTAGAAACATAAAGCCGAGATACATATATTCTAAACTGTGGTTTGTGGTGCAATACTGATGCAAAAACATATTTCTCTGATGGAAAAAATTAGGTTATTTCTAATAACTACTCCACTTTTATGGATAATTTTACTTCAACGTAACGGGAAGTAAACAGTGTAAATTATGAGCTAATTTTTCGCAAAATTTCCCCAAGTTGACCCAAAAATATTCAGTAGATAAAGTAATATTTGAAATACGACAGAATTATTTATATATTTATGCCTTACTAACGTTTCAATATGCATACCTACAACATTAATCCCTATTTAACCTTTCATTTTGGCTCACTCATTCCCAAAATTTGACAAAAAAATATTTCTTCATGTTGCGCTACCTTACACAATGGCTAACAGTCCACCTACTAAACCAAAAGTTTGCATATTAGACACTGTAAATCTAAATTATCTTACAATATGTCCACATGTTTTTGAATTATGACATTAATTTTTACATAGTCATGTCGTGCTATCTTCCAAATAATGACCTGCAATAATAATCCCTACTCAAATTAACCATGTAGAACTTGTTTACAATATGTGTAGTATTTCTCTAAGTATGACAAACCATTATTTATTTGCGTCGTGATAGTTACCAAAACGGTGGACCTACAATAATGAACACTACCAACAGTAATAACTTGAATGATTATCTGGCCAAATATGAAATCTTGTTGCAGTAGATCCTGAAATGTGACGTTGGGAATTAGTGTAGGCATTCACGTCGAATTGAACACGGAGAAAAAGGTTTGTTCCAGTCAACCATGCATACGTATGTGTACGGCAAAACAAGTATGTATTTGATCCAACAAAATCTTTGCTGCTTTAGCAATATATAAAACGTGTCGTATATTGGTTTTGTTGTTCTGACAAAATTTGCGTTTAAATGGATTAAACCCTCTTGTTTAGATAACTAAACCAGCATGGCAAGCAAATATTTGGTAGATTCAAATTCCACTCGCAGTTTCGCTGTATACAAACAAGTACACGGTTGAATGTACCGAACCTTGTTCTCTGTGAACTCGGATGGTTTTAAGCGCTCTAGGAACTGCACCAACCGCGGCCACACTTACATTTCAAACAGGCAGTAAACAGTTTAGAACGTCAGCTAGGCGACAACGGAGGTCCGGTGTTAGAGACATCGTGTGGGAGTCTAAAGTCGGAGAGGAGGGACGCCACCCTTGAACACAGAGACACGACGCCCACTGTCGGTCGTGCGTCGCTGCGTCTGTCCCAGAGAGGAAGACTGCGAGGTCACCTTGCTCCGCCCATCATAACACGCAAGTACTTAGGTCGCTCAGTTCTCTGGAGAGTCCGTGTATAATGACTACAGACACTGGAAAATCGCGAAAATGTTTAGCATAGTCTCCAATAAACTATGTATATTAACCGAGACACGTGTGAACAGTCTTGCAACAAATCACACACGCTGTGTGTCCAAGCTGTGCAGTTCTAACTGGGCCTGCTCTAGAGATAAACAATGTTTCAAATAAACGATATAGCCAATGTCGATACAAAACATTCAGAGTTATATACATCACGTTGGAGCCTAGCAAACAGTCAACTATTCCCGCGATTTTGCAGTGTCGCTAATAATGACTCGTGTCTATGTACTTCGCGATCAAACTGCTGCGTCTATTTTTGTTACTTCAAACAATTACATCAACTCACCTTTTCCTAACACACTGTAAGTTAATCCTAGCTAACATAATTAAATAAAAACATAACCGAACATTACCTTGCCAATCGAAACCTTAACAAAACATAACTGAATATAACCTAATATAAAATAGCCTAATCAAACGTAACGAAAGTTAAAATTACCTAGTATAGCCTAACCGAACATAACTTAAACCTAACCTACATGTGTATAGAGTTTATAGTCCTGTGTAAGAGCAAAGCAGAACCTGGTTAGGAATAAATGAAGCGGCTTCACAAATACGTAGACAAATTATCATAACGTATTCACGATATACGCCTCTAACTTAAGACTCTACATGCTGTAGCAAGATGGCAGCCTTGTAGTTTGAATAAGAAATGAACATTAAATAAATTATTTCGCAACAGAATAATTTGAAAGGCAACTGTTTGAACAAAATACATCACCAGTAAACGTTTTCAAAAAATACGTCGAGGAAACGTTTGTTCGACCATAAATCTTGTCTTTAAATATGTATTTTAACGTTGCATTTTACTTACACTCTACGTTCAAAACATAAAAAATGTGCAATGTCTCCCCAAATAGGCCACGTATAATGTTCTTTTTTTGAAGAAGTAGTTAATTTTAAAATTCATCCGTTGTGAAAATTTTAATTTTAACTTTGAAACCTTCCTTATTTAAACACCTTTGTTTCGATCCTTGTATGCAGTGTTTTTAGGATAATATTGCAATGGAACATTATATTTATAAGGCTCGTCACTACTTTGCAAATGTATTTTAAATATCAGTAATTTATTATGGCTTGTTGATCTGCGTCGTGTAAGGCACACCTTCTAAGATATTTGTCTTTGTAAGTTACAATGTCAAACCCTCCCCACTTCTTCACCATTCCTTTCTCAAACGTAACGAAAATTATATAACTAACTGTTTTCCTAGCACTGGAATACACACAGACTCCCCGTTGGTAAGTAGGTTCGCTGATATCTACATCTCATTGACATTGTCATAAGTAGCAAATTATTTTAAAATTCACATTAACTTTAAATATAAATTTTTAAAAAAAATATTGAATTCATTATTTTTAAACAAAAGACATAACCACACTAGTAAATAAAACAAAGCTAAGTACGTAGTATGCACAATTCCTTTAAATTATTCATTCGCGTAGGGACGAAAATTCAAAATTAGAATTATAGATCCATTAATCGTACATTCAGCGCAAAATACTTTAGTTTGCAACTGTTTGTTACTTCCATTAGACCCTGGTGTAAGAGAGCAAATAACATTAATTAAACCACGAACATAGCACATGTGAGGGTGCATGGTAAAGTATATATCTCGCATACGGGAGGTTCTGCATTCTGTCATGGCCCGCCCCTTTTATGTAACTTATTTTCCTCCCCCCCCCCCTCTCTCACTCCAACAATCCACCCTCCGGTTACTGCCCTAGTCAAGAGCATTATCAGCTCTCAGTTCGAATAAAGTGCTTGTCTTTGACTGAAGTATGTATGACAACATATGTTATGATTAGTAAATTTAGGAGTGGGACAAAATATGATGATCGTTCTCCATAGCAATGAAATAAACAAGAAAAAAATAATAATTTTTGTAATGATGTTATTGTCTGTATGTAGATAAGATAGAATTTAAAACAATTAAATGCCCAAACTTTGGAAGGAAATACCTCATGATTAAGTAAGCACACATTATGAGGAACCCATTCTAGCTGAGTGTACATTAAGGAAAATACACCTCTTGAAAATTAAGATTATAAACAGTGTTTTTGCAAAATAACAAACAGTGCTTGCACTTAAATAATTGTTCTAAGTGTTCATACCTTAAACCTGCCACTAAATCACACTTCAAAACATTTCCCTTATCATATAAAAATATTTGCGGTAGCTACCCTCTCATTGGATAAAATGACTTTACCGGTTGGTTTTGTGAACGTTCCATCAAATCTGTTAAGGACGTGGCACTTTTTTAAAGTTATTTTTTCCCCTATAGCGAGTTTTGGGTGTTTATAAGATCCAAATTCGTTTATCCTAAAGTCATTTATGCTATAAATCGTTTGTCCTAAAGTTGTGTATCCTAAAGGCGTTTGTCTTACGGTTAGGATAAATGATTTTATGACAATCTGCGTGTATCTTTATATTTAAGTAGTAGCTTACGTTGTAAGGAACGAAAACAGTCCTGTTGTTGTAAGCTCATATAGAATTAATCGTTTACAATTAAAATGCGCACAGCTGTTGCTACGACAGTAATACAATATCTGGTGCGTATGCAAAACGTGCTACTTCTGCCAAGGAATATTTTTACAGGCGCCGTGGTTTCAAGAAAATATATTCTCTGATGCAGTTGTCTAAAAGCATGTCGACAAATATAGCCAAGTAAACCTCATAATATTTAGGGACGACTCGGCAACTTTGACACTACATTTGATTTTGCACTAATTTAAAAAAAAAAAATTTAACAGCGAAATTCATGAATCTTACTAACAACATAGTAACTCTTTATTATATTACGAAACAAATTTAATGAGTTTAGATATTTTTTTACGCTTGGTGACAAAAGCAAGGTGTACTTAAAATTCGATTCTGCGAACACTGTTAATTGTTTAAGGGATATGGCGTTTGGTGACAAAGGCACGTTTATATCGTCTTGTCGTGTATACCTTCAATTTGCACATTTTATGCTACGCAAACATTCTTGTAACTCCAAGTAAATTCTAGTTATGTAGTATCAGTCCTTTCTTCGTGAAACTTAAAACGGCGTACAAGTAATCAAGAAAAACTGAACGTGACATTCAGAAATTGTTGCACGAAATGTTTGAGAACCTAATCTACATTAGTGGTACAAATCAAACTACCTACTTGCCACTTAACTTGTGTAGTATTCAAAGCATCTGTTTTTTTTTTATATCAATAACATTCTTTAGGCTTTCTGATCACAAACATAAGAGCACAAATTATTAATTATCAGATTTCTAAAAATAAACTAAAATAAAATTGAACTTCTGCAGTAGAACCTACATTTCCCATTTCTTTGATGGATCTGTGTAGATAATGCACTATTCTACGCCCGGTGTACTCTACACATTTTTTTGTAATGACTTCAAAACAAGCTCTTGTCACTACACCAATAATCAAAAGTGCTTTACATGGGCTTGTGTTCGTACACACAGTCGTTAACAAGTCATTTGAAAAGGCTACAGCACTGGCGAATGATAATGGACCACTAATTACATTCTTATCCGTACAACTGTCTCCCTTTAGTTCGTTATTATACGCGACACGTTCATGGAAATAACATCCTCGATATTTTACAAGGTCCTGGAATTTTAATGATGGGAGTAGAAATTTCTTTGCTCTGGACTTGTGTGAGTTATTTCATCCACTTTCGTCAGTTTCTCTGTAAATTAACTTAGACTTTGATTTGTTATTTACGTACTCTAGCGGTGAATCACTTTTAGAATTTGAATTAAGAATGAATCAGTAAAGCGTCAATTGTGTAGATGCAACGATAAACTATTTATGTGGTTGTTAAGCAACTATTACGAGTTTGTAACATTTACTCTCATTAAAACCCTTCACAACATACTCTTCTTTTTCAACATGTTTACGTCCATGTCTCTTTTCGCTGGCCTCGAACACTAAATGTCACCTTCATTAAAATGTCCTGTACATCGACCCCTATTTCCAGTTTCAATTTTGAACGCTTTAACTGGAATAGCCTATAGAAAAGTACACTTTGTTCTGACCGGAGTTGAACTCGTTTTAGTGTTCTACTAATACGCGTCTGCCCGTTAGTAATAAATAATTTATTTTGTGATAGGAGTGTAATGTTTTATGGGCACATCAAAATATGAATGTAAATACTTGGGAAGGCAAATGGCAGCACATACAAATAATGAGCCGCCTACGAAAAACGTTAATACGGCCATTTTTTAAGTGTGAGTCATTTACACATTATGTTTAAACATACTATCACAAAACTTATATAGATAATGACCAAACCCAAAACAAATATATTTAGTTCAATGACGATGTGGCGCTAATAACCCATGTTGAGTGAGTGGTGGGTAAGTGTAGGTTAAGTACGAGGGTTGTGGAAGTACTGGGGTGATTGCGAAGAGAACAACATTACAAGTTATGGAGTAATATTTTTTAGAAAAAAAAAGAAATGTGGAAGAAAATGGAAATACAATGAATACAAATGAAAGCCAATAGTATGTGTTGTGTCTAACCAGTCTCTATTAAATATATTGAATACAAGTGGAAGCCAATAGTATGTGTGATATCCAACCGATATCTAATAAATATAATGAATACAAACGGAAGCCAATGGTATGTGTTGTCTCTAACCAGTTTATATTAAAGTACTGCCCATACACTATGTAACGTTACTTCGGTCATCGGATGACAACCAGTATGGCCTAATATAAGATTCCGCTTACAAACACAATAAATTCACACCCAGTACATGCTAATATAAACCACGTATCTGTGACGTCATGGGATCCTCGTACTTTATCTGTACATATGGGTTTTCGTGATATTGTCACTAAACAAAAAAGTATGCATCTCCCCTCCTATGAGTAAGATGACTAAATATTTGCACAACCTGTACTCTAAATGTCGTTATACCGCATATTCATATTTAATTAAATCACTGGGCATTTCGTGACCTTCAGCACGACTAAACCAAAGACTGATTGGACCCCGTATACATTCAGCAACCCATCTCTCCCAAAACAGGGGCTATAAGTGGCTTGTACACTAGATGCGGAGTAAGTCTGGGCCTTGGAGACCGTTAAAAATGTGTTGTATCGGTGTCACGGTAGACAGAGGCAAAGAGGCTGAATGATAACGCTCATTTGACTCCACCTGCATTGAGAGAAAATATAGGTATTTATCGAGCTCGAAGCAGAAGTGTGACATAGCTGAAGCTCGGAATAACTTCGTGATAGTGTATTATATATGTATTTTGATTAATCATCGAAGTATTGTATTCTGATTAATGTGTTCAAAACGGCAGAAGGTTACACTTGAATAAACCTACTACCAACGAAAATTTAAAGACTTGTAAGTGATATAATTTCGCTGAAGTGTGGGGTTGCGGTGGCCGAATGGTCAGACCGTTCGCCTCCTCCCACCAAGGCGATCCGGGTTCGATTCCCGGCGGTATCGGTCCCCGGATTTTTGCATGTGGGAATCCTGCCGGTCGATGCCGCTGGTCGGCAGTTTTCTCTGGGATCTCCCATTTCCCCCGCCACCTAATTCCGGTGCTGCTCCAACGATGGCACCCCTCACCAGAGCTAATGGCATAGATGTTCAGCACTGACCAAAATCTCGCACTCACTCTCATTCATTCGCTAAAGTTTAAGATAATCGTCCAATTTAAGGCAAAACACGAAGACGAGGGAATTTATTTTCTGATTTGCACTTATTTCTACAAAGTAGCGTAGCATCATACAACGCCAATATGTCTCAGTAAATAAACTCCCGCATAGTATATTCCGTAGTTTCAAACTCTAAATAAACTTTCTGTCCAAAATTCGTACAAAAGTACAGTACTTTCCCTTGGCCGTACTTATTTTCTTGAACTAAAGAATGACTGGGTGGGACGTGTTTTATCATTGAAAATTTGATGTCCTGCGTTGTACTGCTAAGGGCGTAAAATATCTGAAGCAAAATAAAATCTCAGAGCAGGAGAAACACTTAAAGTTTGATATACACGAAGAAACAATTAAGATATTCTAAAAAAATAGATTTTATAAAATTTGTAAACGAACATGTGTTTCTGTTTAAATATTGGCGACGGAAAAAAATTGATTTTAACTCGCGTTTCAAGATAATTAGCTAAATGAACATTTTAACAATATTTTGCACAAATGTTGGCAAAATCTGTTATCTGTGACTACCCATTTTTTATATTTCTGTGCGAACTTCCAAATACTTTTATAGCGAAATAATGTTGTGTGTTAATTTATGTATCACGCATTTTTAAGAGTTTTGCTTTTTCTCTTCGGAATATTTAACTTATAGAAATACGAATTTTAAGCGCTTGGTAGACGATGCTCTTAACTGTTTTGAAAGTGCTTCTCATAGGTAAGTAAACACAATGTTACCAACATAACCACAGATGTAATAATGAGGAATATCGCTGTTTCATCAAATAGCCCAGGAGTTCTCCAATCAATATTTCACCGCGTACAAGAATAGGGAAAGAAGTAGCTGCCACGATGCACTTCGCTCTGCTTTTCCACGTCACCAAAACCAGTTTTGCTACATCATTATTACTAGAAGGCATACTATTCAAACGTTAAAATTTGATACTGGAGAAGAACGAGGCAGATGTTAGAGAAATATCTGTTGCATGACTTCCAGATAAAAATCCTTTTGTGAACAAACTTGGGTTAAATAAATTGTCCAACGTTACATTCTAAAATAACAATAAAACTATGCCAGCTGAGTTAAAAGCTTATTGGCACTTGTTATATTATAAACATAAAATACCTTCAAACGATTAAAATAAAATAATTGACATACTCCTTTAAATTGTGCAGTGTAAGGTATAAGAGACGGGTTGTGATGTACAAACTGTAATTAGCTGAAAACCGGCAGTATCTAAACCGTGATCATCTTATAAATATCGAACACCTGGAAGAAATAACTACTTAAGAAATCAGCAGCCGTGAAAGAAATGTCCTGGCACACATCAGGAAGTATCTACTAGTGTAAGAGTTATTGATGGAAAACTTGCGTGGTTTTGTAATAATGCCCCTGGAGCGTATCCATTTATCTTGTAAAAACCGTTCACGGCTCAGTGAACACTCTAGACATCGACCTCTAAAAATCACTTTACATTGCATTATACATGTTCACCTGATTCCATACATTATGCAGTAATGGCAGTAGCGGATTATGGAGACAACTACCCTAAATTAATTTCTTGTTAGAAGTAGACATTTAACCCGATCTCGCTAACACCTATTTTGTACAATTTTTTAAAATAATTATTAACATTTTCAGTATGAGAAAATTGTAATGTGTAGTACTTATTTTGTTTTTCGTATACTTTGTTAAGTGCATCTACTATTTAGTTGTAAAAACTGCTCGCAATTGTTACCTAATTTATAACCTACTAGCTTTTCCGGCACGCGTTGCATTTTACATTTTCCTGCTTTCTCGCTTAATTGTTGGCAGGTATATGTAGCATACGGCAAAACAAATCATCAAAAGATTTTTTCAGTACAATTTTTGGGTACCCCGTTGTGACCCTCTACCCAGTTTTGCCCCCCTTCCCCTTCGGACCAACTTTTTTTCTTTAGGTGACACCTTTGCGGTCGCACGCACAACATTTCTCTTAAGCTTCATCGCAATCGGATAAGTAGCGTAGCAACTCACAGAAGACGAACAAACGTATATTATTTTTTTATATATCAAATACGTTCTATGTATTTTGTTGAGTAGTGAAAGTGGTTGTATTTCTATACTTTCAGTTCAGAGGTATATTAAAAGATAAGATTTCGTAAAGCTTGATAATGTTGTATACCTAAGAACGAAAACTTACCTGAGGCAGTAATAGACTTTTGACTGGTCAGAAACACCATGGACAAACCTTGACCTGAGAGCACGCAGATGCTTGTTTGTGTGGGCGGGGAGAAGTGACAAGGTCGTATACTTCGCAAGCGCCAAGCGGGTCGATTGAGGATTCGCTCTTTAAGATTCCGCCGTGCAAATACCAAGGAAACACGTTGCTCGGAATTTCAAGAAGCGCTGCAAGTTTCAGCGTATTAATATAAACGACTACAGCGTATTTCATCTCTCTCTCTCTCTCTTCGAATTTTATTCTGCTGCGTGGATATAAAATAAAGAGATACCCCCTTCTTCGTATCCCTTATACTGATAAATACTTCAGTTATTTACTACTCGCGTACTTCCCAGGAAAGTCATAACTATACCTGAGTATGCCACCTGACTGGAGTTTCATGGCGCAGAAGCGATTAACCACTAAGGACGACACTGACATGTACAGCAAATGCCACAACACCTCTACGCACCAATCCCTTTAAATATAACCGTGCAAGCTTTCCGTCTAACTACAGGACGGACCTTATTACATTTGAGCTTCGTATGTACCCGCTTTGTATACATTTGAAAAAGTTTTATTTCATTTTACTCATGAATCATCTAACAATTTGACAAATTTTTAGTTCAGTCCCTTAAAACCAACTGACACCAACAACGATTAGTAATTGAATCTTGAAGAACTTCCCGATAGAGTTAGTAGTCAACAACCGGGCTTGCATTTGAGAAGATCTGGGTTCGATTTTTAAGCCAGTAATTCAGGTTTTAGATATCCAGGGTTTTACGAAATAGCACTTTATACGAAATCTGGGTGGTTCCTTATTTCAGACAATGGTCTTTTCCTACCTGTTTCAGGATCCATGAGTCACTGGTCCCATCTACAATGCTCAGAATACTGTCAAGATGTTTAGCCCTGTTATCTAACTCCCGTAAAATATTATACTGAAGCCCTTCAGCGTAGCCCAAAACTGCATAGATTTCTACACAAGTGGCATAGTTTAATTTGTTGCACTCTTTATATATCAACGACAGTAAATGGTATCTGTAAAAATGCCCTTGGTGGCACACATACCTAATTTCTAAAATGTTTTATCTTTGAAGACCATCTTAACTCGCTACGACATGGTCCGCATCGTTATGCACTTGACAACGCCCATCGGAAAAATCCCACCCCTCTTCGCCGGTCCGAGTTTTGTAGTTGAATAGGGGACCTCAACTGAAGACGTTAGTAACTATAGTCTGTAGTCATTGAGTCAAACTGAGAGACATAACAAAACAACTTCAAGATACAAATTGTACGGCTACAGAGTGTCGTAAAATAGCGTGTCAATATTTTGGGTAAACAATCCTCACAACTTGAGGAACAGCAATAAGCGTTGCAACGCCCCCTAGTGGTGCCTGAGGAAACCCCGGAGGAAACCGTTTCTCAGGACACCACCAAGGATGGCGAGCGAAACGTCTGTCACCGCCGTTTCCATTTTTGATTACGACAGACACCCTTAGGAAAAGCCTAAAAGAAGCAGGACTGATGGTTTTACAGTGGAGGACGGAAAAGTCATCAAAGTTGAGGGCAGCTTTAGTCACACTAAGATTTGCCAATGGAAAATTCTATTGTATGCTTGAAGTCACAAAGTCACACATTTATTACGAGCATTATTACAACTTTTACTATCCAAAATACTAAT